>CAUYPK010038527.1:0-192786 GCA_963574355.1 Loris lydekkerianus
TGGCCAAAGGTTTATCTATTTTATTGATCTTTTCAAAAAACCAACTTTTGGATTTATTGATCTGTTGTATAATTCTTTTGTTTTCAATTTCATTTAATTCTGCTCTGATTTTAGTTATTTCTTTTCTTCTGCTGGGTTTGGTGTTGGAGTGTTCTTCCTTCTCCAGTTGCTTGAGATATCCCATTAACTTATTAACTCCCTCTCTTCCTGTTTTCTTGATGAAGGCTGGCAGTGCTATAAATTTCCCTCTTAGGACTGCCTTTGCAGTATCCCAGAGATTCTGGTAATTCATGTCTTCATTGTTGTTTTGTTCCAAAAATTTGGTGATTTCCTTCTTAATCTCGTCTATAATCCATCTATCCTTCAGCAAAAGGTTGTTTAGCTTCCATGTTTTTGTATGGGTAGGCAGGTTCCTGTTGTTATTGAGTCAACTTTTATTCCATGATGATTTGATAAGATGCAAGGGATAATTTCTATTGTTTTAAATTTGCTGAGGTTAGATTTGTGGCCTAGGATGTGGTTGATTTTGGAGTATGTTCTGTGGGCTGATGAGAAGAATGTGCATCCACTTTTGTTGGGATGAAATGTTCTGTTGATGTCTGTTAAGTCCAGATGTTGAATGGTTAAGTTTCAATCTAAAATTTCTTTGCTTAGCTTCTTTTTGGAGGATCTATCCAGCACTGCTAAAGGGGTGTTAAAATCTCCAACTATTATGGAACTGGAGGAAATCAAGTTGCTCATGTCTGTTAAGAGTTTCTCTTGTGAATTGAGGTGCGTTCTGGTTGGGTGCATAAATATTAATAATTGAAATCTCATCATATTACCTTTAACAAATATGACGTGTCCAACCTTATCCTTCCTTATTTTGGTTGATTTAAAGCCTATTGCGTCTGCGAACAGGATTGCAACGCCTTTTTTGTTCTGCTTTCTATTTGCCTGGAGTATAGATGACCATCCCTTCACCTTGAGTCTGTATTTGTCTTTTAATGTAAGATGCGATTCTTGTATGTAGCAGATATCTGGCTTTAGTTTTTGTATCCAGTCAGCCAACCTGTGCCTCTTTAGAGGACAATTTAAACCATTCACATTAATTGAGAATATTGATAATCCTTTCAAGAGTCCTCCTCTTGGGGTCCAGAAGTCCCTTGCTGACTCCCTGTATCCTCAAAGGGATGCTTATAGGCAGATCCCATGAGCCAGAGATGCCTGGAGTCTTATCTCCCCACACTCACCATGCCCAGTTGCAGGGAAGCTGTTACTCGGCCGCCATCTTCAGTCCACCTTCTTAAATCATTAAGTGAAATTAGTTCTACAAAAGACAGCCTGCCAACACTGAGGTACTCATAGTTTGCTGCAGAATATTATATATTATGGAGGAGTCCTCTTTACCCCAGTTAATTTAACATTTTTCTGCCTACCTTGTGAGCTGGTTGAGTACTCCAGTTTTGGGGACTCATTGGATGTTTTCAGAATTCTTTTTAAAAAGTGACTGGAATGTAATTTGTAAAGCCTCTCACATGAAAGTGAGAGGTGTATGTGTTTTGGTATGTGTATGTGAAACTGTTTAAAGCAAACTTAGAAAGCTTATAACAGAGCTGCATAGTAGTAGTATTTATTTCAGAAGCACAATTGTAAGCATGAAATTAACTTAATTATGGATTCTAGTTTAGCTCTTTGGAATTGCAAAATTATATTTTTGCTGCTATTATAATTTTTAAATGTAACCTTGAGGTGGAAATATGTATTTTAAGCACTGACTCATAGGTAAATGAAGATTTTTTTAAAGTGTATATATTTGTTTTCTCTGTAAGAATTAGATGTGTTAAACTAAACAGATTGCCTATAATGGCAGTGATTAGCAATTCACGAACAAGCCGGTTTGGTTTGGCTGGACATTATACACAAACCTTGATGTACCATAGAATGCTTGTGAAATTCTCTTCTCTAATCTGAATTTACAGTCCATGGTGATAACATGGTATATGTATGATTATTAAAGTAAGTAAATACTCACACAAAGTATTTCCTTTAAATTTCAGATTAGTATGAGGGTACAAATGATTAGGTTACACTATGCATTTCTTAGGTAAAGTTCAAGCTGTAGTTGAGTCCTTCAGTAGCAGGGGCTACTCTCTAAGTGGTCCCTCATCTTGTAGGCTAGCCTTGATTTTAATCACCTGGTGATAAAAGAATTGACAGCAATGAATGTTAAGTACCAACATACAAGAATTTTTCAAGCCTCTAAAAACATTACAATTGCTATTATCCTAAGGGCGAAAGTCAGTCACAAAAATCAGTGCCAGGCTCAGCACCTGTAGCTCAGTAGATAGGGTGCCAGCCACATACACCAGAGTTGGCAGGTTCACATCCAGCCTGGGCCTGCCAAACAATGACAACTACAACTAAAAAATAGCTGGCTGTTGTTGTGGGCACCTATAGTATCAGCTACTTGGGAGGCTGAGACAAGAGAATCGCTTAAGCCCAAGAGTTTGTGGTTGCTGTGAGCTGTGACACTATGGCACTCTACCAAGGGCAACATAGTAAGACTCTTGTCTCAAAAAAAAAAAAAAAAAAAAAAAAAAAAAAAAATCAGTCCCAGAGGCCCCAAGGGTATGGTAACATGTAAAAGAAAATGGTGTGGAATGAAATCATGTTTTTTGCAGCAACGTGGATGGTACTGGAAGCCATTACCTTAAGTGGAACGGCTCATACACAGAAAAACAAATACTGCATGTTTTCACTTGTAAGTGGGAGCTAAATGATGTGTATACATGGAAGCAGACTCTGGAATGATGTGCAGTTGAGATTCAGAGGCTGGAGGTGGGGCAAATGATAGGCAGTTGTTTGGTACATTGTGTATCGCTTCAGTGATGGACGCACTGAAGACCCTGAGTTCACCACAATGCAATATATCAATGAAGTAAAATTGCACTTGTACCCCATGAATATACACTAATACATTTTTTTAAAGAAAAAACAATGGCATGAGTAGTGAAAGATGGGGTAACACCTATAACAATCCACCACACTTAATCCTATTTATTCTATCTTATGACCTTTCCGATTTCATTCTTCCTCTTGAATCACTCTTCACTGACAAATTCAAGACCTTACTTTGTACCTTAACTGCTTATAAGAGTTTCCTAACAGGGCTTGCATTGCTCTAATCCATTATTATAGCATGTGAGTTTTCTGAAAAACACACATAACTGCTGCTTAAAACTAAATAATATACATTTGGCCATTGTAATACATTTGGCTTGTAAAATAAACTCTTAAATGAGGGCCACAGTCTTTTATTTTCTAGCCATTACATGAGCCTTACTCATCTCTTACTATACATATACATACACCCTGCTCTTCCAAAAATGAGAAATGGTACTTAAAGGACCAAGGTATTTCAATGTTGCAACCTTCCACATAATGTTGTTCCTATCTGGAATGTCCTATTACTGTTTGTGTCCTAGCAAATATAAGTTATTCTTCAGGTTTCCTTCTTTCTTTTTTAGAGACAGAGTCACACTCTGTTGCCCTTGGTAGAGTGCTGTGGCGTCATAGCTCATAGTTACCTCAAACTCTTGGGCTCAAGCAATCCTCTTGCCTCAGTTTCTTCCCAAGCAGCTGAAACTACAGGGACCTGCCATGATGACGACTGGCTATGTTTTGTAGAAATGAGGTCTTACTTTTGCTCAGGCTGGTCTTGAATTCCTATGCTCAAGCAATCCACCTGCTTCAGGTTCCAATAGTGCTAGTATCACAAACAAGAGCCACCATGCTTTGACCTATTTTTCTTTTTTGAGGCCAGAGTTTCACTCTGTTGCCCCAGGCTAGAATGCCATGCCTCAATCTGGCTCACAAAAACCTTAAACTCATGGGCTCAAGTGATCTTCCTGTCTCAGCCACCACAGTAGCTGAGACTACAGGCATCTGCCATTACACCCAGCTAATTTTTCTATGTTTAGTAGAGCTGAGGTCGCTCTTGCTCAGGCTGGTCTTAAACTCCTGAGGTCAAGCAATCTACCTGCCTTGGGCTCTAAGAGTGCTAGGATTACAGGCATGAGCCCCCACGCCCAGACCTCAGGTTTCATCTTAAATGGTACAAATTTAATAAAACATTTCTTCCCTGACGAATGATCCTACCTCTTGTTTCCATTGTATCTCATGCAACCTTCAATAATAGTGTTTACTCCAATATACTGTAATTATTCATTTGCAGACCTGTCTAACCACTTCCTTCACTGTGATATGGGAGATCTGTGGTTTTTATGAGTATTTATTTTTCCATCACCTAGTAAAATTCTTGACACTTGGTACTTGGCAAATGCTTTTTGAATTAATCAATTAAAACTAAAATGTTTATTTCCAACATTTCAGACGTTAGTGGAAAGAAAAGTTATCAGATAACAATAGTCTGTTACGAACTCAAATATTCATCAACTCAGCACTCTATACTTCAAATATGTTTTAGTAAGTTATTTGAGTGAAATGCAGCTCCATGTGCACCAATAAAGTTTCAATATGCACTAAACTACAGAGTGATGAATATGTTAAAACAAGAATTTAAACATTAGGTATACTAAATTTACAAATGTACCAAAACATACTGGTGCTCTGAATTATGTCAGGTTGTTTCCTAAATTTACATACATTTTAAAGTTTAAAATAAAAATACTCATGCTGTGGTTGGAATGGTAGAAGATATAAAAGTAAAGTCTCTCATGGGCGGCGCCTGTGGCTCAAAGGAGTAGAGCATCTGCCCCATATACTGGAGGTGGGGGGTTCAAACCCGGCCCTGGCCAAAAACTGCAAAAAAAAAAAAGAGAGTCTCCCTGGAAAATTCACTACAGTCCAAAACCTGGCCCTCAGCCTCACGCACCCAGACATCTAATTTGTCAGGAAATCTGAAGTTAGTCATGTTCAGAGATACTTTAAGCATACTGTAGCTCGCCACCATCCTCCCTAGCCAATGTCTTAATTAGACAGGGAGAAGCTAATCTAGGACTGTTTTTGGATTTTTTAAATAAGCGCGTTTCTATCCAAAGGACATGGTCTGGTAATAGGAGTAATCTGATCTAAGTACAGACTCAAAGTGGAGGCGAGGTTAAACACTGGAGTCAGGAGAAATGAAGATGCAAACTTCATTGTTAGGAATCTTGAAAAGCACACACCAGCTAACTTGGCCAGGTGATTGTTATTGCTTTTTCTTTTTCTTTTTCTTTTTTTTTTTTTGAGACAAAAGTCTCAAGCTGTCGCCCCCAGGTAGAGTGCCATGGCCTCAACCCCCAGCTCTTGGGCTCAAGCCATCCTTTTGCCTCAGTTTTTCTGTTTTTAGTAGAGACAGGGTTTCCCTCTTGCTCAAGCTGGTCTCCAACTCTTAAACTCAAGCTACCCACAGGCCTTGCCTCCCAGAGTGGTAGGATTACAGGAGTGAGCCACCGCTCACGGCCCTGTTAATGGTTTTAAATCAGGTCATCACTACTAAAAAGACAAAATACTTATAACTTTTTCACTAGACATTCAAGTCATTATGTCTGCATACATACGTAAATTTATTTTCTGCGAGGAAGACCGAACCCCTGCCCCAGGTCAGAGCACTCCTGATGGCAAGGACTTAACTCTTTCCTTCTAATCTCACCTTTCAGCAGGGCTCAGCACCGCGCAGCCCCTCTATTGTAACGAAAACCCAGTTCAGCTAAAACTTCACCTACTGCCCGATCCCAACTGGGTCAAGTGTCAAGCTCGTGCCACCCGAACCCGGAAACCATAATGCTCTCGCCCCACCCAGCCCCGCTCTCCCGAGACCGAAGTACTCGGGCCAACGTGACTCAGGCCTCCGGGGACGAGGCCTCGGGAAGCAAGGACGCCGAGGGCCCAGCCGGGCACGGGGGTAAGACAGCCCAGACTTCAGCCCTTCTCCGACGGCAGGTTCCGAGAGCATTAACATTTTTAATCTCAAAACGTCCAGGACCTCGGAGGCGCGTGGCGGACGACACGTCAAGGAGCAACACTAACGACTCCAGGTTTAGCGCCGCGCCGGACCGCCTCTCCGCAGCCCTGCACCCTCTCTTCCGAGCGCGCAGACTCGGCGGCCGCGCCCTCCCCTCAGACGGGGGCGGTGCTGGGACGCGCGCGGCGCGGCGCGGGGCGGGGCGGGGCGCGCGTGAGGACGTCTGGGGAGCGCGTGCGCTGCCGCCGCCGCTGCGGAGTCGGCGTCGCTGGTGTTGGGGTTCGCGGGTGATGGCTCTGGTTCCGGACACGGCGAGGGCTGCTGTTTCTGCTGTCGCTGCTGAGGCTTCCGTCGGCTCCCAGTCATGAGAGGTCAGGCCTGGGGGAAGCGGGCGGAGGAGGCGGTGGCCAGGGGCCGCGCGAAGGGGCTGTGGGAGAATAACACCCGAGGCTCGGACGTGGGTGGGGAACTCTGCTCTTCGGGATTCCGGAAGAGTTGTTGTGATTATTTTTCTCCAATTTCTTATCTGTGCATAGGAGAGTGGGAGGGTTCTGTGTTTTTTATTATAGAAAAGACGCTGAAACTGTCTCGTCCAAAGTCGCTCTTCAGAGGTTTGAGGAAGTAAATACCATCCGTGATGTCGGAGGCGGGTGAAAGCCTTCAGTGAAAAGCAGTAAAGCCCAAACCGTCACGCACTGCAAATGCAACAACAGTCAATCCTAGAGTCAAATAGAATGACACAGAACATCCCCTGACAGTAACTCTGGCTTCCACCTCAGAGAAAGGGAGAAAGCACTGCAGTCTGGGATAGACTCAGGGATTCCAGCTCCACGCTGTGATCGTTAGGGACCCTCCTTTGCCAGCGTCCTCTTTCCTGACACCTGCCTTCCCCGCAACACACACAACACCGACGGTGGCATTTTATTGGGCAGACTGTGTAATCTTTATTCAGACTCTTGAAGTTACTTAGCAGTTACATGGTGACTCCCCACAGTGTCCCTATTTTAAAAAGGTATTTAGGTAACATTCTTTTGGGCCAGAGGTAATACCTCCTATTCTTGGTAGCACCATTAATTAAGGGAAACTTTACGAGCTTTGGAAAAGCTGTTTTAGCATAAAACGAAGTTTGTAGGTCACGTAGGTAAAATGTTTATTATGTATGGTGTTATTAAATACTTTAGACATTAAGAGGTAATGTTTGTTTCTTCCTGGTATTTCCAAGCGTTAAAAAATATTCCTCTTCTGTGCTTGGCACCTGTAGCACAGTGGTTATGGTACCAGCCACATAAACTGAGGCTAGCAGGTTCAAACCCCCCAGGCCAGCTAAACAACAAGGACAGCTACAACGAAAAAATAGCCAGGTGTTGTGGCGGGTGCCTATTGTCCCAGCTACTAGGGAGGCTGAGGCAAGAGAATCGCTTAAGCCCAAGAGTTTCAGGTTGCTGTGAGCTGTGGTGCTATGGTACTTTACTGAGGGCAAGGAACTGAGACTCTGTCTCAAAAAGAAAACAAAACTCCTCTTCCTTGTGAAATTTCTTTGATGTAGAATCTACATCACAGATGAAACTGCTCCAGTTGAGCAAAGTAAATATACAAAAGGATCCAGTATGAGTATTAGAATGCATTAATATTTGCTTGGTGCCCAGACTCCCTAATTATTTTGCTGAATGCCTTTTGCCAGTAGAGAACTAGAGGCATCTGAAGCTCAAGTCTTTTTGGTAGCTGATGTTCCCTAAAAGATCATTTGAATAGGGCAGCAGAATTTTGGCATTAAGAGAGAAGGGAGGAGTCTAGTACTAAGTGACAACCTGAAAATCTATCTGTCGTGTTTGTCTGCCACTCTTTTAGTGAAAAAAGGACACTTTGTAGGAAATATACTGCCTGTATTTAACAGTTCACTTGGAATATTTTCTGTTCCTTGATTTTTTTTTTTTTTTTTTTTTTAGGAGATAGAACCTTGAAGCAAAGAAATCTGGATCACAGAAAAAGCATTTAAGGACCATGCAAAGCAATCGTGGCCAGCTGCACAATCCTCCAGGAACTGGAGGCAGTGAGGATGCCTCAGCCTCTCAATGTATCCATACAAGATTGATAGAAGGTTCTTGTCTTCATTCTGGAGATGTTCACATCCAGATAAATTCTACACCTAAAGAATGTTCTGAAAATCCATCCAGAAATATAAGGTCAGGTGTACATAGCTGTACCCATGGATGTGTACATAGTCGCTTACGGAGTCACTCCCCTAGTGAAGGAAGGCAGCCTGATGATACTGCCACGGAGTCTGGAGAACATGGTAGTAGCTCCTTCTCAGAATTCCGCTATCTCTTCAAGTGGTTGCAAAAAAGTCTTCCATATATTTTGATTCTGGGTGTCAAACTTGTTATGCAGCATATAACAGGTAGGGCATAATAAAACATTGACTTGTTTAATTGCTAAATCAGTTCATTTTATTTCTTTATTGGTAATCTATTTTATGCATTTCAGTTACTTATTTTCTGTTAGGTTTTAAAATTGTTTCCTTTTAATTCATGTCGTTAGCTTATGTTGTCCTCTCTGATTTTTTTTTTTCTTTCAATTAACTGGAACTTATTTTCTAACAGGAATTTCTCTTGGAATTGGGCTGCTAACAACTTTTATGTATGCAAACAAAAGCATTGTAAATCAGGTTTTTCTAAGAGTAAGTATAACAAGAAACTAAAAAATTATTAACTGTTTCTATAGAATTTTAGAGAAATAATTTTGAGAGAAATAGGAAATAATAGTATATGTTGTAATTATTTAAATGATCTGGAATAAATTATCTATCTTAATGCTGAATTGCCTCACCTTATTTTCTTTGTATGTTCAGTTCTTGATAAAGGAAAAGTAGACAGAAGGTTTGAAAGGTTTAGAACATACTATTTGATCTGATTTGGCAAGTACTTTAATGTTTTATGAATTAATTTGACTATACTAAGTAATATAAATCATTAAAATTTTAGTTCACCATAACATTTAAAATAACTGGGCTGGCACAATGGCTCATGCCTGTAATCCTAGCATTTTGGGAGGCTGAGGCAGTGGATCACCTGAGCTCTGGAGTTCAAGACCAGCCTGAGCAAAGGTAGATCCCATCTCTACTAAAAAGAGAAAAACTAGCAGAACATGGTGACAGATGCCTGTATTCCCAGTTACTTGGAGGCTGAGACAAGAGGATTGCTTGGGCCCAAGAGTCTGAGGTTGCTGTGAGCTATCATGCCAGGGCACTTACGTAGACCAGGGCAACAGAGTGAGACTGTCTTAAAAAAAATAAAAATAAAAAACAAAAGAAAAGATTTAGAGAGGGCAACACCTGTGGCTCAAGGAGTAGGGCGACCTCATATGCTGGAGGTGGCGGGTTCAGACCCAACCCTGGCCAAAAACTGCAACAACAAGAAAAGATTTAGAATAACTGAAAAAGATTCTGCTGAGAGAAAGCAAATAAAAACAAAATAACTAAAAATGTATCATTGAATAAAAAGAGTGTTAAAGAACGTTAGAGTGTTTGGGACTCTCTTAAAATTAAACTCAAGGAGTTCCATAACATAAATTACAAGAATCCTAATCAGATAAATCATTTGGAAAAACAAGATGGGTTTATAAAATTACACCTTAGGGCAACAGGAAAAGGCTGTATCTGTGTAAAGCATCATGCATTCTGACCTAGAAATTTATAGTAGAACCTGTCAAATGTATAATTACATTCATACTTTAAAATTAGTAAAATTTTGAATTAGCTAGTAATTTACAATTTGACTTTAAGAGTGAGAATAAAAACAAATTACCTTTTATTTATGAGAATTTAAAAAATTACTTTTAAAGTTTGCTTTGGCTGGGTCCTTTATTGTCAGCTGTAGAAGATTTGGCTTTGAAACACAGCTCATGTTTTTCATACAGCGAAGAAATTTGTATTTAAAAAATTTCTTTACTATAAGAGTTCTTTTCACTAAAATTAAATCACAATTTAACAGATATTCTGTATTTTATTAGGATTAATCTAGAAAATGTGCTAATAGATTAGTCATTAAACAGTTTAACATTTAAAATTCTGGCAAAATCAAAGTAACATAGAATTGTTTATCTTTCAGGAAAAGTCCTCTAAGATTCAGTGTGCCTGGTTACTGGTATTCTTATCAGGATCTTCTGTTCTTTTGTATTACACCTTTCGTTCTCAGTCACTTTATTACAGGTAATTAGAGGTTCAAATACACAAGTACATTTTAATGTAATCACCTATTATGTGGGACTTTAGATATGTCTTATCTCATGAAATATATTCTATTTGAGTTCAGTTTTTACTCATGATTGAGAACTTTATTTTTATTTTTTTTGCAGTTTTTGGCTGGGGCTAGGTTTGAACCCACCACCTACAGCATATGGGGGCCGGTGCCTTATTCCTTTGAGCCATAGGCGCCGCCCATGATTGAGAACTTTAAATGACTTATTCAGATCTGTATTCTTAGTGTCCTGGCACATGGCAGGTGCTCAACAAATATTTAATTTTTTGACACCTAAGTTTTTGTTATGTAATTAATATAGAAAGTACCATTAGGTTGTTATGTTTGGCCTTTCTGTGTTTTTAGAAGAATGCTCATCAAAAGACAGTAGTTGATAAGTTTCTATGTCAGGTGGGAGTTTTCTGAATTTTCAGCTTTTATCAGATAATTAGAAGTCCTGGTTTTAGTGGAGTTGAGAGATATGGACAAATCTGGGATATGGAGGGAATACCACACAGATGGATTGGATTGGGTAGATGGATGTGAAGGAGCAAGAATGACCTCTGGGTTTTTGGTTTTAGCAACTGGCTGGATGGTAGTAACATTTTATTGGGCTGGGAAAGACTGGGGAAGGAACTCATTTTGAGGGGAAAATCAATAATTTTGTTTTGGACATATATTTGAGAGGCCAAATAGAACTGCTAATAGAATGGTTCTAAATACATGTCATGAGCTTGGGGTAATGTTAGGGATGTAAATTATGGTATTTTCAGCATATGGATGATATTTAAAAAACCACAGGATTGGACAAAACTAGCCAGGGAAAGAAAATATACACAGAGAAGAGGGCACAGTACTGGACTTGTCCACAGTTGGTGGGGGAGCAGCAAAGGAAACTTAAGAAACCATCAGTGACATGTGAGAAGAAAGAATAATTTAGGAAGGGAGGATTAAAAAAGAGGAGACACTTTGAAATTTAGAAATAGGGGCTCAACACCTACAGCTCAGTGAATAGGATGCCGACCACATATACCACTGAGGCTGGTGGGTTCAAGCCCGGCCCAGGCCTGCTAAACAATAATGACAACTCCAATCAAAAAATAGCCAGGCATTGTGGCGGGTGCCTGTAGTCCCAGCTACTGGGGAGGCTGAGGCAAGAGAATCACTTAAGCCCAAGAGTTCGAGGTTGCTGTGAACTATGATGCTACAGTATTCTACGGAGTGCTACATAGTGAGACTCTGTCTCAAAAAATTTTTTTTTTAGAAATACGGAGTTAGTGGTGTTGGGCAAAAGCAATTCAGTTGAAAGATGATGGGATCCTGATTGGAGTTGGTCAGGAGAGAAAGGTAGATAACTAGTATTAATGAGTTTTTTTAGTTTGTAGCCTAAAAGTGTTATCTATGACAAGCTTTGAAGACTTTATTTTATGAAGGGAAGATCTGAAATTCGAATATTTAAAAAGTCTCTTTAAGCAAACTGATCTTTCAGTTTGTTTATGTGATCTCTGACATCATCCTGCCAAATTCATATTTTTTTACATCATATATTTGTAAAGTATTTGTAGCAAATTAAGAACCTTTAGCAATACTTTACACTTTTCCATGTTACTCTGGTAAATGTAAATGTTTTTCTCTTGGTAGCTTAATTTTTTTAAGTCCTACTTTGGACTATTTGAGCTTCTGGGAAGTACTTTGGATTGTTGGAATTACAGACTTCATTCTGAAATTCATCTTCATGGGCTTAAAATGCCTTATTTTATTGGTGCCTTCTTTCATCATGCCTTTTAAATCCAAGGTAAGAAACTACCTTATGGTTTATTGGAATGTTAACAAACCACATTAAATACCATTTAATCTTTGTCTAAGTGACTCTTCCTTTTGTAATTTTCTGTTTCGGTAAATAACCTAAGTTTAATTATCTATATTATCTCTGCCTGGCAAAGACTTGAACCTAAATATTAATCCATTCAGGTAAAATCAAAATAATAAAATAATCAGTCCCCGCATCATATACAGGAAAGAATTATTTCAATTTATACTTCCTTTCTCCTCTAGAACACTATTGATCGACTGTGTACAGTTATTCAGTGGCTTGCCATACTCAATAAAAACCTGGTTGGCTTCTTGCATGTTTTTTTGTAGTTGGCAAAAAATATACTCATGTAATTTTTATTTGTAGTACACATAAAATAGTTTCACTGTCATTTTTGAGAAATTTTTGAAAGCATGCCACCCAGTGACTGGAATATGTGAATCTAGGTTGAGGCTGTCAGTCAATCATAATCAGCATAAGGATTAATTTTATAGTTATTTGTGTGTAATATACTCAGATATTCTCAGTCTAGAATTAAGCATTGTGCTGTGTATCTAAGTAGCTTTGGAACCTCTGTTTGCTTTTTCTTTCTTTTTTAGGCTTACTGGTATATGCTTTTAGAAGAATTATGTCAGTATTACCGAACTTTTATTCCTACACCAGTTTGGTTTCGTTACCTCATAAGCTATGGGGAGTTTGGTAATATAACTAGATGGAGTCTTGGGATATTGCTGGCTTTACTCTACCTCATCCTAAAAGTACGTAACATTAACTTGTCATTTAATGATTCATATGATTACTTTATTTTACATACTACTTTAGTCTTTAACTGTGTTTTTATAGTTTATCTTCACATCACTAGTTTGAAGTAATGGCAATTCTGTATTTGTTTAGAAATGGAGAAAGGGGAATATATATATTTATCTTAATCCATTGGTTCTTAGTTTTTACTAGGGAGAAAGGGAGTGGACCTCCATGTAGCCTGGTTTATCTAAAGGTGGAAAACAAGTGGAATAGAACATACTCATCCTCAATGGTGACATTTGTTATACACATAATTCTTATACTAGTGGAGTATAGACTCTTCTCAACTCAACAATCACTTTATGAAACTTAAAAAATCTAAATGTTAAGGATATTTGAAACAGATAAAATTGCTTTGTCCTTGACATAGTTAATCTTGATGAAATTGTTACTCTAGATATTTAAATGTATTGGAGCTAAGAGTTGGTTCAAATCTATAAATTGAGGAAAACATCCAGCAATTAGACTCTAAATATACTGTATTTAGAATAAAATGATTAGTTGTAATCTATACTGAGCATTAATACGAGAGTTTGATTTAATGGGATATCAGCTTTGATTTTTGGATTTAGCAGATAGGACTGTTTGAATTAATAAGTTCTTTTCTCTTCTAGCTTTTGGACTTTTTTGGACATCTGAGAACTTTCAGACAAGTTTTACGAGTATTTTTTACACGCCCAGTAAGTTTTATCAGTCAAGGAAAAACACTTTCACCTAATTATAAATTTTTTTTAGTTTAACAAGTATGGATTTCATAATTAGATGATCCTTTCCTTTTACTTTGAAATTATTTTCTAGTACTTTGGCACTTGGGATAATAATGGTTCAGGAGGTTTATCTCTATAATCACTTTGTTAAATTGCACAGTGGCAACTACCTGCTAACTGGTTGCAGTGTATATGTATTTGAACGTGTCTCTTGCCTCTGCAGATTGCTTTATTTTTGTTGTTTTTCCTTTTTACCTCCTGTCAGGCTATGGGTGAGCAATAGTTCACTATAGCCTTGCACTTTTGGTCTTAAGGGATCTTCCTGCTTCATCCTCCCAAGTAGTTAGGATTACAGGCTTGTGCCACCACTCCTGGCAATTTATTTGTTCGTTAGAGATGAGGTCTCACTGTGTTGCCCAGGCTGGCCTCAGTGTCCTAGCCTCAAGATGTCATGATGTCATCTCAGCCTCCCAAAGTGCTGGTATATAGGTGACAGCCATCTTACCAGGCCCTTCTTCTTTATCCACAGATGGTAGCTTCGTGTGTTTTCATTAATTCCTTATTCAGCCTCTTTGAAAATGCTTCCACTATAATTGTGTATGTGAAAAAAGTGCATTACCAAAAATCACATCCCTTGGAATTTTCTTACTGGAGGAAATATCCCCATTGCTCAATTCTTTGTGTATTAAGTAGGTTCACAACATGTAATTTAACTTTCAGTTGAGACTTCAGTGACACTTATAAACGTGACTCTATTGATGTTACAAATTGCAACAATATTTACTTAATATTTAGTAGCTTCAAAGGTTCTTACCCAGATGTGGTCACCAAATTTCAGGATTTGATCCTCAGCTTTGTAGTCCATCAGGTCCTTAAACAATTATTTGGTGAGGGATCAGGGGGACTGATTTACAAGAATGCTGCCCTAATGTACTGTTAAAAATAAAAGAGGCCAGGCGTGGTGGCTCACATCTGTAATTCTAGCACTCTGGGAGGCCAAGATGGGAGGTTTGCTTGAGCTCAGGAGTTCGAGACCAGCCTGAGCAAGAGCGAGACCCTATTTCTACTAAAAAAAGAAAAATTAGCCAGGGGTAGTAGCTCACCGGTAATCCTAGCACTCTGGGAGGCTGAGGTGGTAGACTGCTTGAGCTCAGGAGGTAGAGACCAGCATGAACAAGAGGAAGACCTCATCTCTACTAAAAACAGAAAAATAAGCCAGATGGTATGGTAGGTTCCTATAGTCCCAAGCTACTCTGGGAGGCTGAGGTAAAGAGGATAGCTTAAGCCCAGGAGTTTGAGGTTGCTGTGAGCTACGATACTATGGCACGCTACCTAGGGTGACAGAGTGAAACTCCGTCTCCAATTAAAAAAAAAAAAAAAAAAATTAGGGGCGGTGCCTATGACTCAGTGAGTAGGGCGCCGGCCTCATATACTAAGGGTGGCAGGTTCAAACTGAGCCCCTGCCAAACTGCAACAGAAAAGTAGCCAGGTGTTGTGGCAGATGCCTGTAGTCCTAGGGAAGAGAATTGCCTAAGCCCAAGAGCTGGAGGTTGCTGAGAGCTGTAACACCACGGCACTCAGGGTGACACAGTGACACTCTGTCTCAAAAAAAAAAAAAAAAAATTATCCAGGTATCGTGGCAGGTGCCTGTAGTCTCAGCTACTCAGGAGGCTGAGGCAGAAGCATCCTTAAACCTTGGAGTTTTAAGTGGCTGCACTCTAGCCAGGGTGACAATAGTGAGTTTCTGTCTCCATAAAAACCTAATAAAAATGGATTCTGTCTATAAAGTGGTCCAGACTAACTGGCTAGCAACCTTTCCCCTAAGATAGAATTAGTTAGCAAAATAGAAACAAGTTTTGTTACATCTTATGCAGACTTCTCTCCTTAGACAAGATACAATGAAATTGAGAGTTCAGCTTCGTCCCTATTCAATTGATTATCTGAGCATCAGCCATTTTACTATAATTCATGTAGTAGGATTTGTGCTGAAATAGCCTCAAATACCCTGATATTCTTCCTCTGAGACAAAAGAAATACAGAGAGGATCTGTTATCTATAATTTACTCCTGAGTTTCTCTGAGATGTTCTAAAGATGTATATACATGTTAACTTTATCAGGGAAATGGCAGTCACTGATAGGATATGTCTTGACCTGGAGGGAGTCTCCAAAATGCCATGCAAGAGTGATGTTTTAAAAGTTTGTCAGCATAAATATCCGCAGTGTACTCTGCTAAATGACACTGAAGGGAAATTGGCAGCAAGATCGTCTAATAGTACCCTGTTTCTGGAATCTTTAATATTACCAGTCTCAAAAAATCCTAGTTTCTATTATTGTTATCCATTGATGTTTTAGTTTTTATCCCTAGACATTCAGTACAAGAAGTTTAGATCATAACTTAAGATAATGTTGAGATAAGTCATGACTGAACCTGGATGTTCTTATATCTCTTCTCCTATCCTTTCTATGAAATCTGGCTGGGCGTGGCAGCTCATGCCTGCTCTGGGAGGCCAAGGCTGGTGGATTGCTTGAGCTCCGGAGTTCTGAGACCAGCCTGAGCAAGAGCCAGACTGCATTTCTATTTAAGAAAAAAAAAAAAAAAAAAAAAAAAAAAAAGGAAGAAAGAAAAGAAAAACTAGCTGGCCTTAAGGCTGACTACCAGGAAGCTGAGACGACTAGAGGATCTCACTTTTTTTTTTTTTTTGAGAGACAGTTTCACTTTGTCACCCTCAGTACAGTGCTGTGGTGTAAAAGATCATAGCAACCTCAAACTCTGAGTGCAAGTCTCTTGCCTCAGCCTCCCGAGTAGCTGGGACTACAAGTGCCTGCCACAATACCTAGCTATTTTTAGAGATGAAGTCTCGCTCTTGCTCAGCCTGGTCTTGAACTCTGTAACTCAGACAATCTACCCTCCTTGGCCTCTCTAGAGTGCAAGAATCATAGGTGTGAGCATGGAGCCAGCCTTGGAGGATCTCGTGAGCCCAAGAGTTTGAGGGTGCCGTGAGTTATAATGCCATAGCACTCTACCCAGGGCAGCAGAGTGAGACTATTGTCTTTAAAACAAAATAAAAAATATTTCTATAGAGCTGATTTCATTTGCAACATTTAACTTCCTCCAGATTTCACTGAAGGTTCTTAACTGTCATGTCTAGTTAATGACTAAGTTCTGTTGAATTTTGTGAGGAAGTTAAGATCTTAAAGAGATCAGAAATTTCTTTTTAGGACATTCGAAGAAATTTTAAAAAACTCCATTCTTCAGTTTTGAGTTATGCTACTATTTGATTAGTTTCTTTGTAAAGTTTTAATCATTTAGTACAAAATGTTTTTTACAGTAATTATAGACAGTAAATGAAATTATTTTTAGAGTTAGTGGCAGAACACTGTTCAGTGGGCTCCAAGTCTCCCTCATATTGAATTTATTTGGAAACTTTTCAAAAAATAAGATTCCTAGGTCATGTCATCTCAGTATGTCTGGACCCACTGAATCAATGGGCATGGGACATAGAAATCTGGTTTTTTTTTTTAAAGAGACATGATCTCACTTTATCACCCAGGTTGGAGTGGTACAATCACAGCTCACTGAAGCCTTGAATCCCTGGGCTCAAGTGTTCCTCCCGCCTCAGGCTCCCCAGTAACTGAGACTACAGGAGAATGCCATCACGCCTGGCTAATTTAAAAAAATTTTTTTCTTAGCGATGGAGTCTGTGTTGTTCTGATTATACTCAAACTTCTGGGCTCAAGTGATCTTCTCGCCTTGGCCTCCCAAAGTGCTGGGATTGTTAGGATGAGCCACTACACCTCGCCTAGAGATCGATTTTTTTTTTTTTTAATTGAGAGAGTTTCACTTTGTTACCTTTGGTGGAGTACCGTGGCATCATAGCTCACAGCCACCTCAACCTCTCAAGCGATTGTCTTGCCTCAAGTCTCCCAAGTAGCTGGGACTACAGATGCCTGCCACAATGCCCAGCTATTTTTTGTTTAGCAAGTCCATGCTGGGTTTGAACCCACCAGTCCTGGAGCATGTGCCGCTCTAACCACTGAGCTATGGGCACCCCTAGAGATTGATTTTTAAAGTAAGCTTTCCACATGAGTTACTTTCAGCCAGCGAATTTCAGGATTGACTTTATGAACCACTGCCATAGGTAAATGGGCTCAATCTGGCAGTCTTGGGTTATACAAGTTTTCTAATAGTTATATTTGATTGCTTAAGCCAGTTATGTTGTATATGAAGGACTGACATCTTTTGGATCTCCCAAGATCCTGTTTGATATTTTAGCAACCTCAAACTGTTGGGCTTAAGTGATTCTCTTGCCTCAGCCTCCCAAGTAGGTGGAACTATAGGCGCCCCACAAGGCCCAGCTATTTATTTTATTTTTATTTTTTTGCAGTTTTTGCCCAGGGCTGGGTTTGAACCCGCCACCTCTGGCATATGGGGCTAGGCACCCTACTCCTTTGAGCCACAGGCGCTGACCGGCCCAGCTATTTTTTGTTGCAATTGTTATTGTTGTTTAGCTGGGATGGGCTGGGTTCAAACCTGCCACCCTTGGTGCATGTGGTTGGCACCGCCCCCCTATTAGATACTGTTTAACAATTTCACCTTAGTTTAGTCAAGATGTGATTTTTCCCTGTGTGGTTCAACTTTGAAATGTATCCTTTGGGAAAGTTTTCAAATGCCTGGTTACAGGGAGATTTGAGAAGTACAGCATCACTGATGTATTTGAGGAATAAGAAATCTTTTGCTGAACAGAACTTATTTTCATAGAGTTATGGAGTAACTGCCAGCAAAAGACAGTGTTTAGAAGTGGATGATACTTGTTCAATATGTCAAGCTGAATTTCAGAAGCCAATTCTTCTCATCTGTCAGGTAATTATATTTTTAAACAACTTAAATACAACACTTCTCTGTGACTTGCAAGAGTCACATTTATTTTCATTATAAGATTATAAAAATCTACAAGTTTTAGTGGAGGTGGTGATCAGGGTACATATTTTTACAAGAATACACAAGAAGGGGGTAAAATATTCAACTGACATTTTGATACCAAAGTGATTGGAAAACAGGCTATTTTTACATTGGATACTAGTCTTTTAGAATAGTACCAACACTTGTTATTGGATTGTTACTTTATGGTAGTTACTGGTAAAAAACTTTTATTAAGCTGTTAGCATACTTAAATCTTAAAGGTATCACTTAGGAGTAGCTTCTAATTTGTTAAAAATGGTTAAATGGTACATTCAGAACACAAGTGGTTTTACCCTTAACACCACTCTTTGATATTTTGAATATGTCATACTTTTTCCATTTTCTCATTTATAAAATGCTCTCCAAAATCACTTTCATTCTTTACAACGTGATGAACTTAGAGTGTTTATCAAGTATAAAATCTAGTTCTCAATTCCCTTACAGCATATATTCTGTGAAGAGTGCATTACTTTATGGTTTAACAGAGAGAAAACATGTCCACTGTGCAGAACTGTGATTTCAGACCATATAAACAAATGGAAAGATGGAACCACTTCATCACATCTTCAGATATATTAAGCTGTATAAACTATTAAGGCCACAACTTACATGAGTTGGTTACAGGTACTGTTGATAAAAGCATTAGTATGGATTTTCAGGGCTAGAAAAATGTTTCCAAATGGTTCTGGACTATATAGTAAGACTTAGGTGTGTAGTCCATTTCATCAAAAAATTAAATGAAAAAAAAAAAAACTTTTAAAACATATGTAACGTTCAACATAATGTATGTGCAACATTTATTCATTCATTATTCAACAGGTAATTGCAGTGTTAAATTGTGTTTTCTTGTTGATGTTACCAAAACAGCAGTTTGAAACTAGAACTAGTGGTTTTAGAGAACTCAGGTATTCTTTCTTGACATTGTTTTCAGAATACAGAATATTTTTCATAATATTTTAAGATACATATTATCTGAAAGTAGGCTTTTCTTTAGCATTTTTATAATTCGTATTCTAAAAATTCTTAAAATTTTCATAATTTGTATTTTTAAATGAAAGTTCTAAACGTTATATTTTATCTGTAACAATCAGATTTTCTAAGATTTACTGAAGATATATTTTAATATTGTACTATTCTCTGTAGTATGATTAGTAATCATTGAGAATAAATGATTTAAATTCATTTTGTGGACCTTCTTACATACTTCCTGCCTTCAGCTTGCTTTGTTCATTGTGTTGCTTTTTGTATATTTACAAAAATGTGGTATCTTTAAGTAACTATTAAAAAGTCACATGAATTTCAAACACCTGGCTTCTTTGATGATTTGAATAGTGTAGAAGGCAAATGCCCTAAAATCTGAGAATGCCCTTATAACTGGTATTCTCCAGAAAACTTTTAGAATCTTATACTCGAAGTATAATGAGACAGTTTCATTTATCACCCTTGGTAGAGTGCCATGGCGTCACAGCTCACAGCAACCTCAAACTCTTGGGCACAAACAATTCTTTTGTTTCAGCCTCCTAAGCAGCTGGGACTACAGGTGCCTGCCACAATGCCCAGCTATTTTTAGAGAAAGGGTCTTGCTCTTGCTCTTGCTCAGGCTGGTTTTGAACCTGTGAGCTCAGGCAATCCACCTGCCTTGGCCTCCCAGAGTGCTAGGATCACAGGTGTAAGTCACCACTCCTAGCCTCAAGGCACCATTAATTGAGAGATTAAAGCTATACTCAGAGGCAGCCAGGAGCTTTGGATAGTGTGGTTTATTTGCATCTAGGTATTTGTGCAAGGTGGTGGAAAAGGGAAGGAGGCACTTTTCTCTCTTCCCTTGTTTCTTCCAAGATGCAAAAATCTATAATAGAAGTCTGAAGGGCTGCTACTGGCTGTACAAGGCATCTGCCCATCTCTTTTAGTTTATACACAAGAAAAAAGATGGAGGGAAGACGAGGAGGCAGAGGTAGAAAACAAATTTGTAGTATTGATAAGACAAAAGCTAAACCAGCACATGGATTAATAAGGATAGTGAACAACTTGTTCTACAGGTGAAGTAACTTTCATGCTTATATGGCCATCCAAATTGACAAAAGAACATGAGCTTCAAGTAAATACTGCTAGGTTATAAGTATAACTACTTCTTTCAGTTATATTTAATATCTAGTTTGAGAACCACTACAGATGTTTCAACAGCTTTGTGGTTATTATTTAGGTACACATGTACAACAGGGGATGGGTGAGAAAAGCAATTTAGGATTACAATTTGTGAAGATAACCAAGATGACTTCTTGTTCAAAACTCAAGAATGACATTTTATTACTCACAACTATAATTCTACCACTCTGGGAGGCCAAGATGGGAGGCTCCCTTGAGCTCAGGAGTTCAAGATCAGCCTCCCCAACCATCCCTCTGTTTCTACTAAAAATAGGAAAATTAGCCCAGTGTTTGGCAGGTGCCTGTAATCTCAGCTATTCAAAAGACTGAGGCAGGAAGATAGGTTGAACCTAGGAGTTTGAGGTTAGTGTGAACTAGGCTGACGCCACAACACTCTTAACTTGGGCAACAGAGTAAGACTCTCTCAAACAGTGAATTCAGATCATGACCTCTAAAAGACTATTTTACCAGCACTGAGATGTTTTATAAGAAGGCAAAGTTGGTTTAACTTTCTTTTGTAGAGAAATCTTGGCAAGGGTCATATAACTGATGAGTGGTTTATACAAAACGCCCATCTTATAGTAGACATATTGAGGCATTAGTTAAAACAGATTTTTGTACTGTGCTTTTTGTGCACATAGATCTAATTGTCAAATGTAGCTGAACAAATTGTTACCACCAGAAAGTCTTTAAGTGTTTTTATGTGAAGCCAGCTTTCTCCTAACTTGTCACATGTACTTTTAAGCAAAACAATTTATGTCTACTGTTTGCATAACTTGAAAATCATGATGTGTAAATCTAACAAAGTAGTACTAAAACCTGTTATATAAATAGCTTCAATTTTTCAGCAGAAAGTTTTACAACTGTCATTCCTTATATACATTTTTATTAAATATGAAAACTTGAATGCTTCTGGTATGTTAATGGAAGAAAATTTGTACAATGACAGGTAAGATAAGTAATTTCTTCCTATCTTAGGATAATAAAAAAAAATCACTTCTATTTTATGTTCATTCAAATTTGCATTTAATTTCTATTTACATTCATTCAATCCAAAATCAAATAATACAGTGAACTAAATACAAGATGAAAAGCAGAAAAGGTGTTACCCTCATAGCACTCCTAATAAGGCAGCTGAAGAATTTATTTACTGTGATAGATGCAAAGCCAACTTGGGATAGGAGAAACAATAGTTTAATGAGCAAACAAACATAAATGAACTCATCCTTCAGATGTTAGTCCAGATAATCCACTGAGAATAGTACTTGCGCTGTAGTGTTAAGAATCACACAAGAAAAGTACTGTATCAATCAGCAACAGACCACAGATTATATGTGACAAATACTTTGATAGTTTTGTCCAACTTGCTAGTGTCTACTCTATGAAAAAAGGTAGATGTTTGGACATAGATATTTTTATTTGAAAAATTATCTATTTTCAAAGCTTCAAAATCCAGTCTTCATAAATTCAACATTTCTCGTGGGAACAATCTTAGATCTAGCCCTTGTAAGCTAGGAATCATATGATTAACTGAATAGTCAAAATATTTAGATCCTATATTAAATATAAAATCCGAGGCTCAGTATATTATCTAAGATGCATCTTGTTTATAATCATTTATTACCTACAGTAAAGAATGTTGAATTTATGGAGTATCATACATGCATCTTCCCCACCCCCCAAATTATCTTCTATCTCAAAAAATATGGAAAAATCCTTCTTGAAGGATTCAAATTAGTTAAGACCATGAAGGGGGAAAAGAAACACATAATTTTCCTAAAAATCTGGTTCAAGTTCAATAATTAATACTTTACATTGTTAATCACAGCTGGTTTATAAATCCCAGTTTATTCTGTAATGCTACAAACCTTATAAAATCAAATTAGTAAACTTCAGTGATTACATTTTAATTAAAAAACACTATGTATAAAATAAAAAAATATCTTGTAATAGCTGATTTTAAAGAAAATAATCAAGAGATGAAAGAAAAGCACTTAATAACTCTTTTATACACTTACCTGGTATAATCATAAAGAACGCTCTTAGAAACTCAAGACTAGTAATATTGACATTTTTAACTATGCTTGGATTTTTACAAATAAATATAGGGTAAGCCATATTGCATAGGTGTGTGCTTTCTGTCTGTGACACTAATGTGACACTTGACATGTTTTCACAGTCATAATAGGGATATCCATTTATGAAACACAAGTTCTCAAAAAACTTGCCATAGCATGGAAAATAAATTTCACTTGATAAATGTGAAGTCAGAAAAACCATGTATTTGTGTGGATGGTGCAATTATATGCAGAAAAGTTGCAGTGTTTGCCGCTATTGCTGGCTGTCCTAATGATGAAAATGTTTTAACTATGGGGTGGTTATAGCCAGCCAATCACAGTGCACATGTTACTAGCAAATAAGACTGTCAAAGAATATTTTGGTGTAAAAGTTTCACTGGAATTTGGTCAGGCAGTCAACACTACAGTTAGTAAACACATTTGAAAACAAGTATCAGAGTAGCACAAGCCATTTACAGTTTGAAATAATGGCTGGACACATCACAATAGTTTTTTGGGTTCTGTTTTTAAGAAGTCACAAATTGTCAGAGAACAAAGATCTGCACTTTAAGTACAATTTCTGCCCTTTATCATTATTGTAGCTTCTAATATACCAGCTACAGTTATAAAGTCTCAGGAGGCTGCTACGATAAGGAAGGAGAGGATTGTCAGGGATTAAAAAAAAAAAAAAAAAGGCTTTCTGCTCAAAGATGAACTTTTGTCAATTCTTTCAATTATTGCGGCAATTGAGAAGATGTATTTCCAATCATCTTTTGTGGCTCTGATTTTGTTTACTGTCATAGGATTTCATCCCATCTTTCTTAATTAAAATTTAAGCAAAGCCTTGCTTTTTTCTGACTGAATTCAACATGCATAAAGAATTTTATGGCTTGGATCCTATGGCTCAAAGGTTTTGAAGAACATAGCAAGCAGCATCTATTTAAAAATATCCTAGGGTTGCAAAATATTACAAATTGACTTTGCACACTAGACTGAAGACATTATAAAAGACAAACAAAAAGGTGATAAGACTCAACTGCAACTGCATGATCATCTAGTATACCAGTATGCCCTGAAACATATTCTTATAAAGCTCTGCAGATATTAAACCCTTTCACCAGTTAACGTCATGGAAATGCTCTCTTTAAGGCAGGAAGTATTTAAGAAAGGTAAAGTTACCTTTATTTTTATTTTTTGTACCTACAAATCACTTACGTAGATTTTGTTACAATTTCAAAAACAGTGTCCTGTTAACGTGTTTTCTAAATTAAGCCACTGAATTTTCTTATTCACTGTGGAAGACATTCATTAAAAGGCCATCAAGTATTTTTACAATCAAAAAATGTAGCCCCAGTATAGGAAAAAAAAAAAAAATTAAGACCTTTTTTTCCTTTTTAAAACTGTTGAGGAAAAGAAATCGAAAGTAAACACAAAACAGTAAAAATATGTAAAACTTAAAAGCTTACCCATATGCTGTAAAAACATTAGAGAGTGGACCATAGCAACACCCTCTTCCCCTGGGTATCCCTATCTCCCTCACCTTGTCGCCCTTAGTATGCATTTTATCCTGACTCTCTTCTGTCGTTCTTGGGCTGAACACATTTGGCGTCTTGAACCAAATACTGGTATAAGAACAGGTGGCGATTTTTTTCCAGTGCAATGCAGGGCCAAGACAAGGATGAAATGTAGGACATACAACTTGTGCCTACTCCAAGGCTTCCAGTTAAGCTTAGCACAAAGCAGTACTGCAAGTAGAAATGATTAAATAGATTTTTTTTTTCCTAGTATTACAGACAGGTATTGCAGCTGGGTTACTGAAAATAAACCCCAGGTTCACCCCAATCCCTCAAACGAGCCACAGCTGTGGTTAACAATGATTCACTTGCATTTTATTATTTCACCAAGAGAAGAAACAGAAGTTGTCTGGCTTTCTTCACACCAACCAATAATTTTGCATTTTAAAGTTTGGGATGTTTTCCATAATGAGCTGAATCAAAAATCTATTTGAAAAATATATATTTATATAAAAAAAGGTTGTTTGCACGTAAAACATCAATTGTTAAGTTTCTTTTGTCTCTGATTCCACGTTGCTGGAAAAAGTTTGACCAAGCTTGCATGCTAATTTGTCCTTAGTTGCAAGTATTATAGGCAATTTTGTACTTTGCCTAATAAAAGGATAATCCTCCTTCGACACAATCAGAACTCAACAGTGATTCAGAAGCAACATCCTATCCTTAATACTGTCAGTTTTGAGCCATCAACATGAAAATCCTTGATAAGGTTGAGAAGATGTCGCTAGGAATCAATTAACTGATGTGTCTAAGAGTTCCGCAATACTATTTCGCTAAAGTTTTTTTTTTTTTTTGCACCATTGATTGATTTTTAAAAATCCATGTTTATATTTTTCTCTGTTCAAAGTGTTCTGTGTAATGACACACTTTGAGACTGTCATTTTGAGTCTTCTTGTTTCACCTTGTAGAATGCTCACACATCCCCTCCCCATCTTTTTTGCCTTAAATTCATTAAAAGAATTGCTCTGTCATAGATTCATACGCAGGTGCTCTGGCCGTTTGGAGATCATGGGGAAAGCTTGTTTTTTGTATGGCCCGGAGTTCGGCTGTCGTATTGGAAGTGGTGCTGATGCTTCCCCACTCATTGTCACGTCCATTTGCTCTATTCCACTTGTTTCCATTGGGTATTCCACAGGTGTCTGAGGATTTGCTGTGCTGGCTGAAGCACCTCTTCCCCAGAAATCCCCAGGAGAGAATTTGACTGGGCTTTAAGACAAGGAAGAGCTATCATTCATTTGTCTCAAGGATCATCTCAACAAATATTTCCCTTACATTTAAAGGGAACTGGGTAACACGACATTTCTTTTCAGGTAATTTTATTTTCATACAGATTAGCACAAAGGAAAAAGTCAAGCCATCTCTCCCCTGAACTATCTGCTAGAATTTCTCAATTTGTTTCTTTACCTCTATACTTGACTTCTAAGAACCCTCAATGATATATATACTTTTTAATTATTTTATTCTCCCTTGTTTAACACAGCTTTCCATGGCATTTAAAATAAAATACTTTTCCAAATCTTTGCCATTCTCGCTCACCACAGACATCCTCGTTCTTTCCAAGAAAAGGCCAACTTTATTCCTCCCTCCGGGCTTTTGCACTTGCTGTTCTTCTGCCTGCAATACTCTCATACCTCCTATTTTCGTATGGCTGTCCCTCTCTCTTCATTACTAGTTGTTACTTCACCAGGAAGGCCTTTCTGTGACCACCTTGAGTAGAAGCCCCTTTGTTTTTCTCTGCTTTTAATGGCCGTACTTGGCCCTACTTGTAATTATATATACTTTTTTATATCTCCTTCTTTGTTTATTGTGACTCATTGTGACTCTCTCCTACTAAATTGTAAGTTTCATCAGGACAGGGACAATTCCTGTATTATATGTATTATTTGTATATACAAATATAACACGTATTACGTAGCATAGCCACTGGTGCACAATAAATGTTGAATGAATGGATAAAGAGGACATTTGCTGGTAGAGCAGCTTACTTCCAGGAGGGAGGATAAACCATATAGTATATTATAGATTAGTCACCAACTAGACCTCTACAATATGTATCTGAAGGTGTAGATGCTGTGCATATGTGAACCAATGAGAACATGACAGCTCTTTCATTTATGTAACTTGGCATAAATTTCTTAAGCAATGTTCTTCTAGGCTAAAAAGAAAAGACAGTGAGAATAAAATACCTGACAGGTGTTCGTGGGCTGCCAATAAATCTTCGAGGTGATCGGATTTTTGGTTCAAAGGAAAACTTCTCTTTCACACTTTCAAGTACAGATGGAGCCACATATGTAAAACCCTGAAAGGCAGTAACAGTAGACTACAGAATGGCATTTTGTCATATACACCAAGTAAATGGGATTTTTCAGTCTCTGACATATCAATACAATGAATGATGTACTAATGTGCATATATTCTCCATTTCTTCAATCTCATTTTCACACCTATTAACTTCTTTCTAGCCATTTCTTGAGGCAAAGACCTAAAGAAAGCAGAATGCTATGGCCAGGCACACATCTGTAGTCCCAGCTACTCAGGAAGCTAAGGCAAGAGGATTGCTTGAGCCCAAGAGTTTGAGGTTGCTGTGAGATATGATGCCACAGACTCGACTCGGGCAACAAAGTGACACTCTATATCAAAAGAAAAAAAGAAAAAGAAAAAAAAAAAAGCAAAGGAATAAAGCAAACCAAAATTCTCCTGATTGATAGGAACAGGAAAAAAAGGAAAAAATGTAGGCTCCATATTAACACATTAAATACAAAGAGAAGTTCAAAGAAAATTCTAGTGTTCTTAGTTACATACATATAAGCAACCAAGGCCAAGGGTGGTTGCTCATACCTGTAATCCTAGCACTCAGGGAGGCTGAGGCCGGTGGATCGCCTGAGCTCAGGAATTCAAGGCCAACCTAACCAAGAGCAAGACCCCATCTCTAAAAATAGTTGGGCATTGTGTCAGGTGCCTACAAGTCCCAGCTACTTGGGAGGCTGAGGCAAAAGGATCACTTGAGCCCAAGAGTTTGAGGTTACTGTGAGCTATAACGCCACCGCACTCTACCCAGGATGACAGAATGAAACTCTGTCTCAAAAAAAAAAAGCAACAAAGATTATCATCTACAAAATAGCTTCTTGTATTTAGGCCAAAGTAAAAATATAATTTTCTGACTTGGCATGTGTAATATTCCTGGTTTTAATACCAATGATTATACAAATTTGAATTGACTGATAAATTAGAGGGGGTTTCCCTCTGATGCCCAAGCAGGGGCTACTCACAGGTATAATCACGGGTGTACATACAATGGACTCAGACTTCTAGGCTTAAGTGATGTTCTTGCCTTGGCCTCCGAAGCAGCCAGGATTACAGCCATATGCATCAGTACCAGCTTAGAATTTAGTATTTTCTTGAAGAGTAAGTGTCAATATTGTGAAAACCCTTAATTATAATAGGCAAAAATGCAATTTTGTTAATGTTAGTTCTCTCTTGGGCCTTGGATTGGCTAAAAGCTGCCATTTCTCTCGCTGTCAGTCTACTCTTTTAATAATAAGTCCTCTATCTTCCCTTATACCAACTATGAGTAAGCACTATGCATTATAATAAATAAACTGACCAAGGCTCTGGGTGAAGTCCCAAAAAGTGAAGTGCAATTCTGCAGTAATATGCTTTTTGACATGTGAGGAATTCAAGACATTTTGCCACATGTTCTAGTGGTCTAAAGCTGTAGGAGGATCAGGGTGTCCCTTAATCCTTTCAATTTCCTTTAAATTTATGACTCAAAATGTTTGTTAAACAAGTTGCTAGAATCACAATCTCTAGGTAAGTGCTTCTGTTAATTTTTAAAGAGATTCACTTTATGTACTGAGTTCTGTTACAACCTAACAAACCGTTCTTATGTCCATTAATTATCCAACTTAATTATTAAAAGCTCAATATCTTTGCAAAGAAAGCTTAATTATATAATTTTTGGTATGACAACTTTGGATTTCTTTATAGCGAGGTAAGATGTTTCTAGAGTATTTTTATGGGGGAAAAACTGTCAAACCAGTTGAAACAAAGGTTCAACTGAAGAAAAGGTCTCTATCTAAGGTATAAATTCCACACCAGTAGTACATAAAAAAGAAAATGCTAGAATTTAAGTAATTTATGCCCATTTCCCTAACTGAACATGAGCGAGTCTACTAGATTACAATGACTTTGCATCATGCACATATCACGCTTGAATTTAACAACATGCAGCCAATTCATCTTTCCTCTCTTCACTCATCTATCTCTTATGTAATTAAAAATACTGTAAGATATTTTGTAAATGTGCTCTATTCTTCCACATTACTAATTTATAGAATTATTACTACTATTTAATGTTTACTGAAAACCATGCTGTACTATGATAACTTAAGATTTTGATTAGACACAAATTTTGCATTCTGTGCTAACTTTTAGAATTTATCCGCCCCCCCATAAGATAACAACAATACTATGAGCAGTGTGTGTAGAGCGGGGGAAGAGAATTAAGTTAAGTTGACAAACAACAGTGAACTCAAACAGGAAAAAAAAAAATCACACCCCAAAGAAATGACAAAGGATGTAACAATGACAAATGGCAAAGGAAACAAAAAATACAAAATGAGGTAAATTGTTCATGGGACATGGTAGTAAAATAAACAAACATATATGACACTTAGGCAAAATAGTATGCACTGATGGTCATCTGATGGCCATCATTTCTGTTGATCACTATCTAAAAATTTTGCTTTTCCATCTGAAACAAGCTACAAATCCATAGATACTTCTATAATGAAAATTAATTCACTATCACATATGAACCAATGTATTTTGATGTCAAATATTCACAATTAATATTAAAAATCCCTTCCTGACTTACGTTTAGAATACCAAAAATCTATAGCTGTTTCAGGAATAAGAGACATGTAGCTAAGTGATCTCTTTTTCTCCCACTGCTATGGCTGTGTGGTTTTTGGTTGAGATGTTAAACCAAATATTTTACATCTGTGGCCCAGGCAAAGAAAGAGATCATATACTCCAAAGAATTCCCTCCAACTGCTAAAATGAAATGATGGAATATAAAAATTAATTTTGCAGGTAGCAAAAAATTATAAGGGTTGGTTTAAAAAAAAAAAAAAAAGTTAGCCAGTTATATGAACTGCAAATTAAGCAAACTAAGCTTTCTTTTAGGGGCCTAGTCTCACATTAAATTTCCCAGGGCTACATGGAAATTTTTTACTTACCAGAAAGACCTGGTTGGCACTTTCACTGAGAGTTGAGTCATCTGGGCTATCAACAGGTGTCTGACGTGTAAACTTGGAATCAAACTGACTCACATCCTCTTCAGATTGCTTTATACAAACAAAACGATTAGAAAATGATGAACAGTCTATATTATACATATTAATAAAATGCACCACAGGCTCTGATAGAGCTCTTTTCACAGGGGTTGACTATAATAAAATATCAGAATAGTCTTGGCAGGCACAGATCGTAGAAAAGAATGCAGGTGAGGCTGGGCCTGTTGGTTCACACCTGTAATCACAGCACTCTGGAAGGCTGAGGCAGGTGGATTGCTGGAGCTCAGGAGTTTAAGACTAAAAACAACAACAAAAACTAGCCAGAGATAGTGGCACATGTCCCAGTTACTTGAGAGGCTGAGGCAAGAAGATTGCTTAGGCCCAAGAGTTTGAGGTTGCTATGAACTATGACACCACAGCACTCTATTCAGGGCGACAGAGTGAGACTCTCGTCTCAAAAAAAAAAAAAAAAAAAAAAATTAATTTAATTTAAAAAGCAGATTAAAAGTATTTAAGGGTCAAATTATAGCTTCCAATCCTAAATATGCATTTTAATGGATTTTAATATAGTTATCATTACAATTAAAAATCTGACTATTAATTTTCCTTTCTCAAAAAGCTTCAGTGTGCCTGGTCCGCTGGCTAAATCCCTGTTTAGAGATAATTTGTTCTGTTGGCTGCTGCCAAGTTTATACTAAACTTGAAAAACTAATAGCACAAATCACAGTTGTAAGATAGTCCAGTTAAAGTTTCTCCCATAGCTTATTTCATTACTTTAGATTTACAAAGGAGCAAAAATAATATTTTACTTTATATGAGTTATATTTTCTTGTAAAAGAATACTTCTCATTTAAGTTCTGGCCACCAGATTTACTTCTTTTATTCCTTCTCTCTTTCTCAGTGTATCTAGTTAGAAAGACCCTTGACCCAAATATAGAAAATAAATACCAATTTAGAAAACCTGACTTACTACTAAAAGATGATCACATTGAGCTTATTTACAACATATACCTCTGAATAAAAAGTTTAAGACAATGATCAACCCAATAACACTGTCCACCCTTAAGAGCCCAGACTGTGATCTATAAATTCTATTTCCCACTAGAAGGAACCAGCATTTCTTGAAGAAATGACTGATTCCAGGTGTGGGGTAGGAAACATCTAAAATAAGCACAGAATAGCAGTTTCTTTACTTTCCTTTCAACATCACACTATGTGATTGTGTCAAAAGGAATCAGAAAAACATGAAGACGCAGCCAGGGTCCAAAGCTGAAAAGAATTGTGCATCAACAAAAACTTCAATGGATTGAAACACATACATGTTAAAATGTTAAGAGTTCATAATGATATTTAAAAAACTGCACAAAAGTCACTGGTCAATTCTGGAAGATGCTAGGGAACTAACCCATTATTTTGAAAACTGGGAAGGAATCAAATATGCGCATTTATCCTTCCTTTTCTGTATGAATTGTACCTTGACTAAGCAATTGATGAAAGAATTTATATATTATTATGTATGAAACGTCTGATTTTCTTAAGTACTAAATTTGACAGTTGACATCTCTGATATTTTGAAACTTTTTTTAAATTGTGAAGATACATCCTCATTCTTTCAAATGCACATTTTGGCCTGTGATTATCTTTCAATTTTTTTTTTTAAGAGTAATTTTTGTAAAACCATGGATAAGTCAAAAATTGTTATTTTTGAATATGAGTTCCACTGTGGAACTGAAGCACCACAGTTTCAAATAGCAACAAAGTGTTTGGGAAGAATGTGGCTAATGAATGCACAGTACGTTCATGGTTTGAGAAGTTCTGTTTTGGTGATTTTAATCTTAAAAATAAGCCACGTGGGTAAACAGACCAACGTGGTTAATGAGCTGAAAGTTGTAGTAGAAGCAAATCCATCTCAACACTGCGTGGATTAGCAGCAAAGTTTTGACATTACTATTCTAACAGTACTGGACCATTTGAAACAAATTGCCAAGGTGAAGAAGCTAGATACATGGTTCCACATGCATTAAAGGAGCATCAGAAGAAAAATGGTCTCAAAGCTTTCCTTTCTTTTGCCATCTACACTGTATTGTTATGTGTGATGAAAAGAGATTCTTTTTGACAATCTCAAGTGTTCAGCACAAGGACTGGATAAAGATGAGGTGCTGAAACAAAGTCTAAAACCAAATATTCATTAAAAAAAGCTAATGGTGTCTGTCTGGTGGTCCAGCGCTGGTATTACCCACTACAGCTTCACAAAACCTGGTCAATCAATTGCAATGGATGTCTACTATAACAAACTGGATCACCTAATGAGGATGGTTGTGATTAAGAGGCCCAGATTGGTCAACAGAGATGGAGAACTCTCTTAACAAGACAACGCTCGATCACATGTAGCACAAACAACACTGCTCTAACACAGAACCTGGACTTGGAAATTCTCTGTCATCCACTGTATTTACCAGATATTGCACCAGCTGACTACCACTTCTTCCAGGCTTTGGACCACTTCTTCCAAGGAAAAATACTCAATTCTCAGCAAGCTGTGGACAATCCCTTTTGTGATTTCATCACCACTTGCCCTCTAGGCTTCTTTGTGGCTGGCATACACAAGCTACTGTTAAGATGGCAAAACTGTGTTGATAGTCTAGGCATATACTTTGATTACATGTACTGCTTCTTGTTTGAGATATAATAAACTAAACTTTTGATTCAAAATTGGACATTTCAGATTTAATGACCTAATAGAAGGATTCCAGCTAATAAAGAAAGGATGATTAACAGTTAGAATAAGACCATTTCACAAACCCCTAAGGAAATAAAAGGAGACTGGAGTTTCTCAACCTCAGTACTACTCATTTTGGGCCCCGTAATACTTTGTTGTAGGGACTGTCCTGTGCTGGCTACTTCCCACAAGATACCATCAATTACACTCTTTTTGTGTATACATACCAAAAGGGGTTTAAAAGGGGGCTCCACCTTCCGAGCCAGAAGATCTTCCCAATTAATGTGTCTAAAGAATGGATGAGCCTAGGAGAGGAAAAAAAAGGAAAGTAGAGGAGAATAGACTTTATCGGACTGAAAAATTAACTGCCTTTTTGAAGTTATAAGTCACAAAATAAGCTACACTTACTTATAAGCAACTACATACAACCCTCACAAATACATAAAATTAGCACTATCTTCCCCCCAAACTCCACACATGCCAATCCCTACTTGAACTTCTCCAGCATCCCCAGGACCAGCTCCAAGACGAGAAGCAGCATTTCTTTTCAGCAGCTTTAGGGAGGGGGAAAAAAAAACACTGATGAAGAGTCTTTCTTAATTTGATTTTTTTTTTTTATTTGTAGAATTTGCTTGTTTATTGTGGCTTAAAAAAACATAATTACTACTAAATATTAAAAAAAAAAAAAGAACCCTTTAAACAAGTCTATGCTGCAGGTTAGCCAAAAAATAGGTTTTTTGGGCTCATTATCTATGTATGATTCTTTATTCAAAATATTTATTAAATTCTATATTTACATCCTAGTCACTGAGGCTTATAGTGTGAGTGCCCATTTAAGAATCCTACCTTTTTAAGCAGATCTCTGGCCTCTTGTGTGAGGTAGGGAGGCAAATTGAGTTTACATTTGAGGATTTTGTCAATTGTTTTCTTTCTATTCTCCCCAGTAAAGGGGGGCTAAGAGTAGAAGAGAATGAAAAAAATTAGCATGTCAGAAAAAATAATAAATAACAACAATACTCATTTCCTGAATCAGTCAGTTAGTTATACATGGAAATCAGAAAATAATGCAGTGGCTCATGCCTGTTATCTCAGACCTTTGGGAAGCCAAGGAGAGAGGATCACTTGAGGCCAGGAGTTCAGAGACCAGCCTGAGCAACAAAAAGAGATCTCAGTCTTTATAAGCAACAGAAAAATTGGGTAGGCTTGGTGGTACATGCCTTTAGTCCAAGCTACTCAGGAGACTGAGGCAGGAGGATTGCATAAGTCCAGGAATTTGAGGGTATCATAAGCTATGATCACTGCACTCTAGCCCAAGGAACAGAAAACTCAAACAAATGTATGCTGAGAAGTAGGTAACTACTAAAGATCTGTAATTTTAAAAATCTGCTTAAAAAAATTTCTCCCCAACTAAAGTAACATGATTTTATTGCAGGGAAGCTAGGCAGGAACAGGGCAAGCAAAGGTCTTTGGAAAAAAGCCATCACTGAGCAGGACTACCAAGTCCCAGGCCTGTCTGGACGTCAGGAGAGGATGGTGACCAGGGGACACAAGCTCTTGCAACTCTGGACAAGGTAGGAAACAGTCTTTCCAGTTTCCTCAGGGTCTCCAGCAAAGTGTCCATGGAAACCTTGTTGGGGCTATCAATGTCATACGTAACTTCTCCCAGTTTGCTGAGGACTCGAGAACTGCTTCAGCGCAGCCTTCACAGGTTGTGCCCACAGAGAACTTGTGCTTTGGGTAGAAGTGGTGGCTGCAGATACAATGCCTCTTTTAAATGATTTTTAATTTATATTTACTTTCAGAAACTGGGTCTCAATGTGCTGCTCAGGCCAACTCTGAACTACTGGGCTCAAACAACCCTCCCACCTCAGCCTCCCAAGAAGCTGGGATTTTCCGCATGCAGCACTGCACCCAGCAGAACTATATCATGTTTAAGTAATAAGACAGAGGAAGTAGCAATGTCCTGGAAGGAACCCTGGGTTTCCACCATTAATTTGTTGTGACATAATAAATGGAATGTGATTTTATGATTTGATATCTCCATTTATAAAATAAGAGGATTAAATATTCAACAGCAATTTCACAGGCCTGTCAGGACATACATCTTAAATGAACATGATTTTAAAAGTACGGGATCCCATGGCTCGGAGCCTGTGGCTCAAGCGGCTAAGGCGCCATCCACATACACCTGAGCTGGTGGGTTCAAATCCAGCCTAGGCCCACCAAACAATGATGGCTGCCGCCAAAAAATAGCCAGGTGTTGTGGCAGGTGCCCGTAGTCCCAGCTACTTGGGAGCCTGAGGCAGGAGACTTGCTTGAACCTAGGAGTTGGAGGTTGCTGTGAGCTGTGATGCCACGGCACTCCACCCAAGGTGACAGCTTGAGGATCTGTCTCCCAAAAAAAAAAAAAAAAAAAAAAAAAATTAATTAAAAAAATGTAAGTACGGGATCCCATATAATCATAAGGTATTCTTATTGTTAAATTGCCGATAACAAATCTTAGGCCTTTGAAAATAATCTCATTGGTAAGTAACTTCTTAAAAAAGTACAAGAGGTCACCTGCTATAGTGATCTCATGACTACTAAGCACAGGTCATATACATGCAGCTTTGAACTGTGCACCTACTGCTCCAGTCAGCATGTCATACATTAATGCTCCCAAACTCCACCAATCCACAGCACGATTGTGGCCGCTTCTCATCAAGATTTCAGGGGCCCTAAAATGAGAAAAATAATATGCCTAAAAATTTTTCACTCATTTGTATATCATGTGAAATAGAATTTTCAAAATACCACATATTGACAATGATGCTACATAAAATACTACTCCTCAAACCAGGTAAAAATTAGCTATCACCCCCCCACACCAGTTACATATCTTTTAACATGCAGCTCACATGTATTCTATTGTTCCACAAAATGTGTGTGTGACTGTTCCATCATGAATAGATTCTTTGCATAGTCCAAAGTCTGTTAGCTTCACATGACCTACAATGAAAGACGACAGCATGATTATTCTGAGAATGTGAAGAGTTTGAAAATATCTTAACAGATAATAACCTATCCTTCAATTTAACTTCTCCTACATTAAATTTTTCTTGAAGATATCGAGAACTCATGAAGTGTCACCATAAAAAATGATGCTTATTATTTAAGGTTACAGCAAAGTAACCTTTAGCCAATGATACAATTTATCTGCGAAAGAGAAAATAAAAATAGAGAAGAAAGTGAAACAGCTTGCTAAGGCTCTAGCTTTAACTATACACAGAATCCTCTACCATCACAAAAGAGAAAAATCCTGAGAAAATTTCTTTAAAGCATTTGGTTTAAATACCTAGAACCTAATAAATATATTCTGTATCTTTTAAACAAAGGTGTAAGACAGTACTTCTAACATATAGCTTTTTATCACAGTGAACTGCAACTTGAGAGTTCTTAAAATAGTCCCAGAAAGTCACTATAACAAGTTAGCTTATTCAGCCCAATACTGCCAGTTAGAAGAATTTTATAAAATTTCTATAGGGCATGGGCCAATAATCTCCAACCCAGAAAATAACTCCCCCACCCCCTTACACAAAGATCTTTTCAGTTCAAGTTTAGCTTTGCCGAACTGTTATTAGGTAACCAGTGATTCAGCAACCCCAGGGGCTCTTGTATTTCAGGTTCACTTCAGAGAAAAGAAAAGGCAATGGCCTACTGATTCCAATGTAAATATATACTATATTCTGATACATAAACAAGAAATATAGCCTTTATTTTCACGGACTACCAGGCTTATGGGTTAAAGAAGAAGTTAACTATGTTATCACTCCCCTATTCTATCTTATGTCTTAGAATTCAGAATACAGGTTTTGGGGGGTGAGAGCAAGGGAAAGATACTGATTCCCATGATGTACTTGGTTAAATACAGCATTTCTTCTTTAAAAATAAAAAAAGGACAGTGCAAGTGGCTCAAAGGAGTAGGGCGCTGGCCCCATATGCCAGAGGTGGCGGGTTCAAACCCAGCCCCGGCCAAAATAAATAAATAAATAAATAAATAAATAAATAAATAAATAAAATTAAAAGAAAAAGAAAAAAGGATGGCACCCGTGGTTCAAAGGAGTAGGGCGCTAGCCCCATATGCCAGAGGTGGTGGGTTCAAGCCCAGCCCTGGCCAAAAACTGCAAAAAAAAAAAAAAAAAAAAAAGAAAAGAAAAAGAGAAAGAAAAAAAGAATGAAAGCACAATTTGGAACATTTGTATTAGCCTATTGTCCATATACCATTTTCTGTTTAAGAGTATGAAACAGTTAATTATTTTATGGATCATTCTGTGGACATCTAAGGATCAGCAGTTGCTACCAGGCCCCTACATATACTGGGTTCCCCCAGCCCAGATTACTCTAGCATAAATTAAGCTGTTTGTAGCAGCATGCAGGTATACTCAAGGTTTTCTGCTATAATCATAGCTACATACAGTATCAGTGTTTCTAATGTTCACGTTTCTTGTCTCGAATGGCAAGAAAAAACTGATGCCTACTAAACATTTTATTTCTAAGGTTACATTAAATACCTGGTTTTCATCTTTTCCTTTTTCCAGCACTAGTATAACATTTTTGGGTTTTCTCTTTTTTTTTTGAGACAGAGTCTCATTCTGTCATCCTGGATAGTGTACCATGGCATTACAGTTTGCAGCAACCTCAAACTTCCAGGCTCAAGTGATTTTTTTTTTTTTTTTTTTTTTTGAGACAAGAGTCTCAAGCTGTGGCCCTGGGTAGAGTGCCGTTGCATCACAGCTCACCTCCAACTCCTTGGCTCAAGCTAGTCTCCTGCTTCCACCTCCCAAGTAGCTGGGACTACAGGCGCCGGCCACAATGTCCGGCTATTTTTTGGTTGCAGCCGTCATTGTTGTTTGGCGGGCCCAGGCTGGATTCAAACCCGCCAGCTCCGCTGTATGTGGCCGGCGCCTTAGCCACTTGAGCCACAGGCGCCGAGCCTCAAGCGATTCTCTTGCCTCAGCCTCATTAAGTAGCTGGGACTACAGGCGCCTGCCACAATACCCAGCTAGTTTTTTCTATTTTTAATAGTGACAGGTTCTTACTCTTGCTCAGGCTACTCTTGAACTCCTGAGCTCAGGTGACCAGAATGCTAGGATTATAGGTGTGGGCCACCATGCCCAGCCATTTTGTTTGTTTGCTTTTTACAACATTAAGTTGGTACCAAGGTAAAACTTACCAAACCCATATTTTGATATGTATAATGCACATTTTTTGCCCAAATTTTTAAGGGCAAAATAAGGATGCACTTTATACATAGGAGGTAAGGCTTGGGACCAGGGCCACTGCACCCTCCTGCCTGGGCCAGCATGGTGCACGGGGTTCCAGTCTGGGAGGATCTGGGATCCAACAGGAGCATCACAATCAGGAGAGGGGCGCTGGTGAGACTGGTAAGGGCCAAAGCCCAGTGCATGAAGGAGAGTGGGAGCTTCAGAAGCTCCCCACCTTGCCCTGCCAGCCAGGCATGTGGCCATCTCAGCAGTAGATGATACATGGTGGGGAGGGAAGGGCTCTTAGGAGAGAAGGGGCAGCCTTCACAGAGATAGTGGCTGTGGGAGGGTGGAACATTAACCTTCCCCTAAATGTGTCTCTCCTAGCTGAGAGCCAGCCACTTTTAGAGGGCATTTTCCTTAAAGTTTAAGCCAAAAACATGGGTGCACATTATATACAGGGAGCACATTTTACTCAGTAAAATGTAGCAATGTTTGGGTTTACATATCATGTATAGAAAAGCTAAAAAGAGTAAAGATTATACACAAAAATAGCAGTTGTGTAGCTATTATCCTCAACTCCATCTAATTTCATCAACTATAAGTAAATACTAAGCATTTGCAAATATTATGATGTCATAAATTCCGAGGGAAGAAATGTATAAAACAGAGAGATGAATATGGGGCTTTGAAAATGGCCATGACCTGAGTGGGAAGATTTTAAGATGATTATTTACTATAGAAATGTTTACGGTATATCTCCACCTTGGTGATTAAGCATGATATTCTCCGGCTTCAGGTCTCTGTAGATGATCCCCTTTTGATGTAAATGCCCCAAAGCCATGGAGATTTCTGCCAAGTAAAAGCTGGAAACAAAAGTGATTTAATAAAATTAAAAAGTAATCTACCCAAAGCAGTTTATGTATGGAGCAAAATTCCTTGAAAGAAACAGACATGCACCAAAGACCAAATCAGTGGGATAGGGAGATGGATGGGGAAAAAGAGATGGCATAGGATGCTGCCAAGGGCATGGGGACATTTATGTTTCATTTGTTTTAGTCAAACTACAAAATGTTTTATTTTGCCATTAGAACATACTGATAAAATTGCAAAGATGTCTAGACTATGCTCAACTGTCACTGAATGATTTGTTCTGTGTAGAAATTAGGACCATAATCGTTCAAAGCAGAATTCTCCCACCCAGCCCAACTTTACAATTCCATAGTTAATAGGAACTTTGTCATTACCAGAGATCAAGTCTTGATTTCAAAAGATACCTTATATCATAACCTGACCCTCAGAAGCCCATTCCTCCCTTAATATGGCTACATATTTATAGATAGCTTATGCCCACCATATCTGCCCTCCCTCTTGCCAGCCAGCCCACAACTATAAACTGTGTGACACTCAAATTTATCTACCTCAAAAGAATAAAGGGCTGAATCAACCCTGTCTGGATTCGAAAAGCACAAGGCACTGCAATAGTGGCTGCATAACAATGTTGCAATCCTGCAGATTACTCCAGGATGGAGAAGGTGTGTCCTAGAGGACTGAGGCAGTTTCACAGCCAGCACGACCACAAACACAGCCTCCAACCTGGCTCAGAGAGCCTCCTCCAAAAAAGGGCACTTCATCCCTAAGGCTCTTAAATGCAGCTTCTGTGTTAGAAAAGGCCTGAAATTAAACAATGGAATGCAGTTTGGTAATTAAGGTAGAAAAAAACATTTAAGTGTTTTCTATTCAATTAATGTGTAGGATAAGCTAATTTATTTTTACCCAATACTGTCACTTCACAAAAGGATGTGTATATTTTTAATTTGAAACAGATGTTATCTTTAGAAATAGAAGGGTAGATTCAATTCTGGCTATATAATCAAGATATGTGCAAGCTTATCACCTAAGATTGTACCTTGGGAACTGGAAAGCCTGAAAAAAAAAAAAAAAAGGAAATAATTGCTGATACTTTCCATTGTTCCACACATAAAGTTTCACTGGAAAACCACACTCACCCATAGCCAAGACAGGCAGCTTACCAATTCAAGGAAAGAAAGCTGCAATGAGAATGGTTCTGTTAGGAACAACTGGTGTGAAGATCAGTCCACCCAAGGCCTGAGGGCAAAGGAATAATGTAACCTCCAATAGCTGTCCAGTCCCAAAGCTGCTTTTCCCCCATTGAAGTCCTGAGTGACTAACGGGCTCCAGATCAATTTTCTGAATCATTCTGCTGACCACAGTGGGAATGGGGCTTTGCTTTTAATTATATGAATCATTACCTGAATCTATGTGACCACAAAGATTTCACTTACCAAGCTGTGTCTTCCATAAATATTCCCTCTCTTTCCAACTGCATAAATAGTTCTCCTCCTGTAAAGAAAAGGAAAGACTTTAAAACAATTTTTATTGCCAACCTACTTCTAATGAGAGTTTGTGCTTTCCTTCTAACCATAATTAAAAGACATTTGCCTCTTAAAACTAAAAAAAAGATCCTAAAACTTACAGGTTTTAAAACTAAGTCCTGAAAATTCTCTTTGTAGCAGCATTCTTATTCTTCTGAGGTACGTACATTTAAAAACTAGAATTGGCTTAGAATTCTAGGCTTTAGACCTACAAACTTCAAATTATTTGTAAATTCCAGACTTCAGTTCAAAAATATCTTATTAAAGTCTCTTTAACATTTTACCCATAAGTAGAATTAAACCACCCTCACTAGTTTTAGTCAGGCTCATCTTTCATATTTTATGAGCCCTCAAATAAACTGAATTAACCTGGCAGTGGTCTTATAAAAAGTACGGCACAATTTAAGTACAAAAATAATGACAGTAAAGGGTTATATCCAAATGAATAATCCTAGAATCCACAAGCCCACAATGATGTAAATAAATGCATAAAATTAATTTTTAAAATGGGAGAAAGGAAAGCTCTTTGTTATAGTCCAAATGCCAAGTAATAAATGAAGGAAGCATGATAGAATAAGAAAAAAATCACTTGGCAAATATCACAGGTAATTGTTACAGGCAAGAATCACTGGATGCCAAAACTGAATGTGAAAGCTTGATGAGAGATGAGATATTTAAATAATCTTAAAATATCTCTTCAAAAGATACTAATACAAAAGAGAAACTTTACCAGGGGGAAAAAACAGCAGATACTATCTTACAAGTATGACCAAAGTTAGCATCACTAGTAACAGGACAAAGATACCATGTACCACTTGATCTGATGCACTGAGAAGGACACAACGTCACTTTGATGGTCCTGCCAAAAACGCATGATCTGAACCTAATACTAAGGAAACATCAGCTAAATTCAAATTGATGCATTATAGAAAATAACCTGCCTGTATTCTTCAAAAATGTCAACATCACGAGAGACAAAAGAAGACTTAGGAACTGTTTCAGCTTAAAGGAAATTGAGGAAAGATATTACTATATCAATGTTTATTTCCTATTTTTCATAATTTTAGTATAAAGATACTGTCCTTGATTTTAGAAAATATACATTGACGTTTCAGTAATATATGGAAATGTCTGTAATACTCTCACACGGTTAAAAAAAAATTGTGTGCTTATATATGTGTACATATATACATATATACATATATATGTAGAAGGATAAAACAAAAGAAATGTGGTGGAATGGTTGACATTTGGGGAATCTAGGTGAGGGGTACATGAAAATTCTTTTGTTTTTTGTATAAGTCTAAAATTATGTCAAAATAAAGGTATTAGAAAAAATGGCAATAGTCACAAAAAAGTTGCTAAATTCTGCTACTTTCTATTCTATGTTGCAAGCTATTATGAAATCTGTTTCTCAGAAAACTCTAATATGTTTGTTTGCTAGAAATAGATTCAGTGATCTAGAAATGATATGGAGAACAAAAAGTTCCTAGGAAGTGATGGGCCTTAGAAAATGTTCCATAATAAACGGCATACCCTATAGCCACTAAGAAAGATTACATTAAACTAAAAACTCTGTTTAAAAATAAAATTCCCAAAACACCCACTATCTTAAACACTACCCTGGATAAGTGTTTCTACTTTAGTTTAGAAAGAAATATTTTAATGGTTTATTTGCACTACAGTAGCTTACCCCAGCACAATCTGATGGCTCTATATCAATTAGGTGTTTGTTATTTTGTTAACTGAGGGATTACAAAGGGATTATGATAAAATTTCAGACAAGGAACAACTTAACCTTTAAAATTTCCTTTATATTTGTCTACAAATATAAATATTTGGTCACATCTGAATTCCTTACTTCAATGCACTTGTCAATTTAAGAACTATTTGATCACAATGGGAAAAAGCATTTTTCCACTGAAAAATAAAGTTCTGACCCAGTTTCTGGAGCAAATGCAAATAATGACACCAAACTCTGTGTACTGACCACTGAGATACTCAAGGATGAGGTAGAGTTTTCCACCGGTCTGAAAGGCATAAATTAAATCCACAATGAAGGGATGCTTTACTTCCTCCAGAATATTCCGTTCTGCTTTTGTATGAGCTGTATCTTTAGCATTTCTTACTATCATTGCCTAAAGGGAAAGAGATGATCTATAAGAACAAAATAGTGAACATTTTTATTCTATAGTAACTGGAAAATCTATTTAGTGTTTATCTTGCCAATATTGAACTATTAATCATAGTTCCTTCCCATTAGAAACTGAGATGAGGTAATGGAAGACGTTCACTTTTTATACACATCTGCACTGGTTAAATGTGTTTTTTTTTTGCAGTGAACATGTAAATAAAAACCTAAAGATGCTTTAGAAAAAATCTGTAATTAGATCAAGTTGACTTGTGTAGTCACTAGCTGTTGAGTGTCTACCATGCTCCAGCCTCTGTGCCAAATAGAACTAATACAAGGAATGCCCTATCCACAGAAGCCCAAAGTCTCAGGAAAAAAACACAAGTGAATGGAGGTAAGCAAAGGACACAATGAGTAAACAGAGGAACCTGGCAAGAAGTTTTCCTAGATGTGGTGGTACCCAAGCTGTATCTTGAAAGTTATTAAAATGAAATATGGAAGGTTGAAAAAAGCATTCCAATGCCAAAGAGGTTAATAGAACAGAAAAGGTCTGGGGAATCTACAAGTAGTTCAGTATGGTTAGAAGTGGTTAGAAGTTAGGTTGCAGAAGTGGGTAGAGGCCAGAAAATTGAAGGTCTAGCATCTAGGGAAAGGTGTTAGAATCTTATCTCAGAGGCAAGGAAGAATGTGGAGATGAGTGAAATGAGAAAAATTTTGGCTTTAAGAAAGTTAATTCTAGTAGCAGTGTGGGTAGAAATGAGACTAATTAGGAGGCTAATACACTAGGTTGCCCTTGCTAACAAGATACAAGAAGAAATGGTGATACTCTTTTTTCTTAAATAAAAGCATAGATAATAGGGTCATTTGGTAGGTAACAGGGAAAGGAAAAAAAAAAGATTTGAGAAAATGATATACTGTTTGGAGATGCTAACTCTATGTTCTAGGAAGTTACCCTGATGATATAATTCTAGTAATATGGAAAGCAAATGTACAAGGTTATTAGTTACAGTATTATCTGTGAAACTGAAAAACGAGACAGACCTTATATGCCCATACACAGGAATATTGGCTGAAATCTATGAAATCTGCAAACTGTATAAAAGAAGCTATAACAAGAATAAAGAATATTTCTATGAAAACAAAGTGCAAACGAGTAGATGAAGTACAGCTGCAAATACAGTATATTCTATTAGGCTATCTTTTATGTAAGAAAGGGGAAATGAGAATATGTGTAAGTATCTGCTTATATCTACAAAAATGAACACAACTAAGATAAAGCTAAAGCTAAGGATAAAGGAGGGGTAGGAAAGGAAATAAGACTTTTGGGTATACTTTCTGAGTAAAGCCTTAATGATTTTATCAGCAATGTTTTTCTCGCCTAAATCAATTATTACAATTATAAAATATAGATTTTTATTTCTGAACCATAATAATGTTTTATACATTCTGAAAATAAAATGAAATCAAGGATGGGAAAATACAACTGAATATTTTAGAAATACATAATTATCACATTAATAACTTTACTACAGAAAAAGAAAGATATTTAATTAACTTTAGACAGAACACCATTAGAGGCCTGTATATGTTAAGTATTTAAAAAAAAAATTGCAAGAGAAATCCTAAGCTACACCTAGTCGGTTTGTAGCTGGTAGCAATATTGGTATTGTACAACTGAACAAATAAATACAATTACTGATACTGTTACCAGGGTTCTCACTGTGGAAAAAAAATGCAAAAATACACTAAGAGAAGAAAAAGAACCCTGTGGAATTGGACTGGAATTAGGGTATCAATATAAAGCCACCATTTAAAACAAAAACTTGGGATGGCATTCGTAGTTCAGGGGGTAGGGCACCGGCCACATACACCAAGGCTGGTGGGTCCAAACGTAGACCGGGCCAGCTAAACCAACATTGGCAATAACAACAAAAAAATAGCTTGGCGTTGTGGCAGGCACCCATAGTCCCAGCTACTTAGGAGGCTGAGGCAAGACAATGTCTTAAGCCCAAGAGTTAGAGGTTGCTGTGAACTGTGATGCTACAGCACTCTACCAGGGGCAACACAATGAGACTGTTTAAAAAAAAAAAAAAATTATGGGGATACATTAAAAGGATGTAGAAGGGTGCTTTGTTTGTTTGTTTGTTTTACTAGAAAATACAGGTTTGTTCAGAATGTAAAATCTTTTAATAGGGCTCTCACTAGAAAAATTTGAGACCATTTGAGCACCAATGAATAATGATAGAAATAGATAACACACAGGAAAAAAAAGTTCATACTAATTATTTTTTTCTTAAGAGACGGGATCTTGGTATATTGCTCAACCTATCTTCCTTCCTAAATTTCCTGAGTAGCTGCGACTACAGGCGTATACCACCACTGCAGCTGGCCCATACCGATTCTTTAAAAATAATTTGAAAACAGGGCATAAAAACTTCTTTATAGAAGAATGACAATACAGAAAAAAATAGAAGTAGAAAAATCTCCATTTTAGAATCATTATTGTAATATTTGATTTGGGCAAGAAAAAAACAGATGATAAAACCATTAAGTACAACATTATTATAGGACAAGATACACACAGTTTCTATCATTCCCTAGAATACTTCTTAATTTTAAAAGGAAAAAGAGGGGCGGCGCATATGGCTCAGTTGGTAAGGCGCCGGCCCCATATACCGAGGGTGGCGGGTTCAAACCCGGCCCCTGCCGAACTGCAACAAAAAAATAGCTGGGCGTTGTGGCGGGTGCCTGTAGTCCCAGCTACTCGGGAGGCTGAGGCAAGAGAATCGCTTAAGCCCAGGAGTTGGAGGTTGCTGTGAGCTGTGAAGCCATGGCACTCTACCAAGGGCGATAAAGTGAGACTCTGTCTCTACAAAAAAAAAAGGGAAAAAGAATAGAATGATAGAAAAGAATAGAAAACAGGTGGACACCAGTTTTTTGTTTCTTTGTTTAAAGAGATAGGGTCTCGGCCAGGCGCAGCAGCTCATGTCTGTAATCCTAGCACTCTAGGGGGCCAAGGCAGGTGGATTGCTTGAGGTCAGGAGTTTGAGACCAGGCTGAGCCAGAGCAAGACCCTGTTTCTAAGATAATAGCCAAGAATTATGGCAGGCACCTGTAGTCCCAGCTACTTGGGAGTCTGAGGCAGAGAATTGCTTAAGCCTAAGAGTTAGAGGTTGCTATGAGCTGTGACACCATGGGACTCTACTGAGGATGACATGATGAGACTCTGTCTCAAAAAATAACAAACACAAAACAAAAATGGCCAGGCGTGGTGGCTCACGCCTATAGTCCCAGCACTGTGGGAGGCCGAGGCGGGTGGATTGCCTGAGCTCAGAGGTTCAAGACAAGTATGACCAACAGTGAGCCAGAGCAAGACCCCGTCTCTACTAACATCAAAAACAGCGGGACAGAGCATCGCCAGGGGAAGAAGAAAATGAACAACAACAAAAAAAAGAGTACTTCAAACGAAGAAGAATGAACAAGCAAGCTGAAATTAAAAAAAATAAAAAATAAAAAAAAAGGATGAACTAAGAAAAGACCATTAGATTCAGCAATTGGGAAACTGCTGATGACCTACAGGACAGTAGCTTAATTGAAAAGGTACAGTCATGGTGGGCAGAGTAATGTGTATCTGTAATCTCAGCTACTGAGGCTGATGTGGGAAGACTGGTTGAACCTAGGAGTTCAAAGGTTGCATTGTGCTGTAACTGAGCCTACAGGCAGTGTTTAGTCTAAATGACATAACAAGACTTGGTCTCTTAAAAAAATAGTCATTAAGTCAAAATACAACGAATAATAATAATGATTATTATAGGGCTGATGCTACTATACTCTAGCCTGGGTAGCAGAGCAACACCCTGCCTCCAAAAAATAAAAATTAAATATATAAATAAAACATGACAAGAAGAGATGGTAATGTGGACTCTACTTCTCAAGAAGTTCAGCTATGAAGAGGAAAGGAGGGTGATGGCTACAGGGAGACTTTGAGTGAAGGAAGTTTTTGTTTAGCTAAATATAACAGAGAAAAGAATATATTTAAAGAAAGAAAGAAATCAGAATAAAGGATGGAAAGAGATGGACAAATGAGAGAGCAAAATTTCTGAATAGGCAGCAGACAGGGATGATTTCCAAAACAGACAAGAATTAGTCTTGGAAAGGGAGGGGATCACATCAACACTGAGACTATAGAAAATGATGTAAAGACAGGTAAAAATGCAGGGTAACGCGGTGTTGAGGTACAGACTAGAATAGGAAGTTGAAGGAAATCACATCTGACAGCCTCAAATAGAAAAGAGGCAGCTGACCAAAAGGAGTAGAGAGGCTGATGGAAAGACTCATAGAGAATGGAAGGATTTATCTAGAGACAGGTAGAAAAATACTTAGGGAGTATTTAGGGTCTACACAGTTTTAGATCATATATTCCCAACAGTAATCTACAGGTTTGTGTGATTTCTGCCAGTAATGTTCAGTAGCTGAGATACAGAAACAAAGGAGCCCTGACAAGTGAGCTGATTCAGATTAGGACTGTACTGAACATAAAGTCAAGAGGGTTAGCACCTGAATGAAGAGGCAGATTATGCTGATTAGTCTGGATTCAGAAGAAAGTGAAATAAGAAGAGGGCTAAGAACGTGAGAAAGGACTGGAAGGTCAAAAAACTAAAGGCCTTAAGGTAAAAAACAAAAAACAAAATAAAATTGTGGAAATAAAGAAAATCAGAAGTGAAAAAGTTACTGTTGTATGAAAGCCTAATATTCCAGAGGTTGAAAATATAGTGATGAAGTGGAGGGAGGTGAAAGCTGTTGGAGCTGATATCATCAAGGAATTAGGTTAGGCTATTCGCTACAAAGACAGCGAAAACACCTGAACGACAAGACTTGGGCGTGGGGGAAAAGACTGAACTACTTGTTGAAGTCTTCATAAATTTAAGGGAAAAACCGGGAGATGGTAAATATAAGGTTTTCGAGTGGTTTAGGCTTAAGCATCTAAGGAGAAAGAGGTTTGACCAAAAGGTAGATGAGTAATTGTAAGAATAATTTTATCAGTTCTTCCTCCTTGATTACACAGTAAGTAAAATGAGAGGCAGAGACTGCATTCGTCTCAAATGCTAAATCCTTGTACTTTGTATAATGCTCAGCACATCACAGGTTCTCAACTGGTTTAATAAAAGATGGAATGGAAATAGTATGGCCAATTTGTGACCCATAAGCCTTTGGCCAAAGTTCTGAAATTTACAATGCAAAGCAAACCAATGCCACTGGCAGTATTATTTTGCTTACAGAGTAGATTTTTTTTGCGACTAGTAGAAGGACGGTTATACATAGTTTTTTCCTCAACATTCCACCACACAGCTACACAAATGGGAACATTCCTATAAGAAGTAAATAGTCCCAGGAGAACTGATAAATCCAGACAGAAGGTCCAGCTACAAACAACTCACTTAAGATAAGGGCACACCTGGTTCTGCTCTGATTTCATGTTAATGACTAGAAAGTGGTATACTCTTATCACATACTCCGATTAGAGGAGTTAGTTCTCTTTGCCTCCAGCATAATGAAATCAGAAGAAAGAAACTCAAGGGGAGCCTACAGTCATCTTATCTAGGAATTTAGTAATTAAAACCCTGGACCTAACCCTAGTAACTTCTTCACTTTATTACTTCTGCAGAGAGCTTGTTTTCAAGGATAGCAAGGAAAGACAGTGTCAGATCCTCTAGCCAGGCATGGGGAAATAAGACCCATGAGAGTGGGAAATAATGGTAACCAAGCAAAAAGAGAGGCAAAATAGCTTAGCTCTTAGAAGCCTATGCTGAAAAATGAGGCCTGAAATTTACCAATAACCAAGTCAATGAATCTCTTAATACTCTGCTCCTACCCACCGGGAGAGGGAAAAAAGCCAATATCCTCTTCTTTTCACAAAGATACCTGTGTCAAACATATATTTCATGCAAGGTATAATTACGGCTAATATGATCAACCCTGATTATCAGGCATAGATACGTGATATATTAAAAGGAATGAATTACTTAGAATCTTGACCAGTAATTCTTTCAGTATTTCCAGAACTGGCATTATTATGCTGCTTTCAATTATATACCCAATGTGCTTTACAGTTAAAAAAAAAAAAAAAAAAAAAAATCACTAATCTCAAATGATTCCAACAGGAAAGCCAGAAAGCAGATATTAATTCCAATTTACTGAAGCAGAAATAATGGTTGACAATACCTATATGGTTTAAAACCATTTCCAATAAAGTTGTGGTCATAGAATTTGTTCTTTGGCATTTATTATTTATTTATTTATTTATTTATTATCTCACTCCATTGCCCTGGTAGAATGCCATGGCATCATCATAGTTCACAGCAACCTCAAGCTCTTGGGCTCAAGCAATCCACTTGCCTCAGTCTCCCCAAAAGTTGTAACAACAGGTGCCTGTCATGATGCCTGGCTATTATTTTTATTTATTTATTTATTTATTTATTTAACAGAGTCTCACTTTGTTGCCCTCTTAGAGTGCCATGGCGTTACAGCTCACAGCAACTTCAAACTCTTGGGCTAAAGCAATCCAAGTAAGTGGGACTACAGGTGCCAGCCACAATGCCCAGTTATTTTTAGAGATGAGGTCTTGCTCTGGCTCAGGCTGATCTTGAATTTGTGAACTTAGGCAATCCACCCGCCTTTGCCTCCCAGAGTGCTAGGATTATAGGCATGAGCTACCATGCCTGCCCTTTTCTATTTTTTTCAGTAGAGATGGGGTCTTGCTCTTGCTCTTATACTCAGGTTGGTCCCAAACTCCTGAACTGAAGCAATCCACCTTCTTTGGTTTTTAAATTGAAGAGTCATTTGTACCGCTAAATAAAAATTAACAAGATAAGGACCAAAGTATTACAAATCTTATAATTTTTTTAAAAGTCATTTTTATTACCTTTTAGAGTAGTTCTTTCCTGCAATCCCAGCACTATGGGAGGCCGTGGTGGGTGGACTACCTGAGCTCACAAGTTCAAGACCAGCCTGAGCTAGAGGGAGATCCCATCTCTAAAAAAAAAATAGCGGGGTGTTGTGGCGGGTGCCTGTAGTCCCAGCTACTTGGGAGGCTGAGGCAAGAGAATCACTTAAGCCCAAGAGTTTGAGGTTGCTGTGAGCTATGACATCACAGCACTCTACTGAGTACAACAAAGTGAGACTCTGTCTCAAAAAAAAAGACAGTGGAATCTTTTCAGAAATCAATCCCAAACAAGTACAAGAAACTGAAAATGGGCAGTGCTTGTGGCTCAGTGAGTAGGGCGCCTGCCCCATATACCAGAGTGGAGGGTTCAAACCCAGCCCTGGCCAAACTGCAACAAAAAAATAGCTGGGCATCGTGGCGGGCACCTGTAGTCCCAGCTACTCGGGAGACTGAGGGAAGAGAACCGCTTAAGCCCAGGAGTTGGAGGTTGCTGTGAGTTGTGTGATGCCCCGGCATTCTACCGAGAACGATAAAGTGAGACTGTCTCTACAAAAAAAAAAAAAAAAAGAAAGAAAGAAAGAAAGAAACTGAAAACACCTAAGTCACCTTCAGTAAAAGCAGTAAATACATGAAACCCCACACTCAAAAGATAAAGATACAGTGGGGATAAAGCACTGGTCTATGACTTAGAGGAGAGTAGGGTGAGATCAAATTCAAGTGCCTACAAAGAGAAATAAAACAAAGTAAGTTGATCCCATCTATGGAATGGCAAAATTAAAAAAATTAAGGGGAAATATTTTTTAAAAAGGAAATTAAAATCCAGGTTCCGGGGCTCACGTCTATAATCTGAGCACTCAGGAAAGCTGAGGCAGGTGGATCCTGAGCTCACAAGTTCAAGACCATACTGAACAAGAGCCAGACCCTGTCACTACTAAAAACAGAAAAACTAGCTGGGTGTTAAGGCGGATGCCTGTAGTCCTAGCTACTTGAGAGGCTAAGGCAAGAGAATTGCCTGAGTCCAAGAGTTTGAGGTTGCTGTGAGCTATGATATCATGACACTTTACCCAGGGCAACCGAGTAAGACTCTGTCTCAAAAAAAAAAGGAAATTAAAGTTAGAGGACTCAGAGAGACTGTAGAAAGTGGAGGGCTAAAAATAGGAGGGAGAGTATCAGAAAGCCTGTATAAAGAATAGATAGGGCAGTGCCTGTGGCTCAGAGGAGTAAGGCACTGGCCCCATATGCCAGAGGTGGCGGGTTCAAACCCAGCCCTGGCAAAAAACTGATTAAAAAAAAAAAAAAAGATAGACCAAAAAAATTCACATCTCTACACTAAGTCAAAGAACTAACCCAAGAAGAGACATATTCTCTAGGAAAAAAAAAAAGTGAAGGATTAGATATACAGAGAGAGTACTAAAGTAAAAACTCAACTTTACACGTTGAAAGATAATATCTCTATCTACTCTCTCATCCAGCTCCAGAAAGCTTTTTCCAGGCATACAATGGAGGCTTTTTTCTAGCACCAAATGATCCATTAGACCTCTAGAAAGAGGATCTAGAGATAATATTACTTGGAAGTTCTTTGTCAACTGCCAGTTTACCATTTGACTGCCCTACAGAGAGAAGCCTACATATGCAGAACTTCTCACCAGCTTTTCAGAGTTCCACTCTTAAATATGAATAATTAATAAAGGACATCAGACAGCTAAAGAAGGCCTCCTTAGAGACTAATGGAGAAAAGACTAAATGAAAGTCAAAGAATATAGAAATTTAAAAAAGAGATGATGCATGGAACAAAGAACATTTCAAAGAATTATAATTAAAACCCTCAGAGGGATAAGAGAAAATATTGTACTCATACAACAGGGTACTATAAAAAGTGAAAGCCAAAAAAAATAAATAAATAAATAAAGTGAAAGCCACAGAAAGAGCTCTCGGGAACCACAAATAGCCTTAAAAACACACTGTAGACCGGGAGCAGTGGCTCACGTCTATAATCCTAGCACTCTGGGAGGCTGAAGTGGGTGGATTGCTTAAGCTTGAGAGCTCAAGACCAGCCTGAGCAAGAGCAAGACCCCATCTCTACTGAAGACAGAAAAACTAGCTGGGCATCTGTGGTAGGCTTCTGTAGTCCCAGATACTCGGGAAGCTAAAGCAAGAGAATTGTTTGAGCCCAAGAGTTTGAGGGTACTGTGAACTATGATGATGTCACATCCCTCTACCCAGGGCAAGAGTAAGACTGTATCTATTATTAAAAAAAAAAAAAAAAGAAAAGAAAGAAAGAAAGAAAAGATTCTGTGAAAGATAGTAAACAGACAAGGAAATGGACAAATGAAAGATTTAAAAAAAATTAGATGATCAGTTCAGAAGGTCCAACAACTGACTAATAGCAATTCCGAGAAGAGAAAACAGTAGGGGAAGGAAATTATCAAAGAAATCTTTTAAGAAAATTTCCTAGAACTGAAAGTCTGAAGCTTTAAGATTAAAAGATTAAAAATACATTAAGAGTCCAGACCAGGCACAGTAGTTCACACCTGCAATCCAAGCACTCTGGGAGGCTGAGGCAGGTGGATTGCTTGAGTTCAGGAGTTCAAGACTAGTCTAAACAAAAGCAAGACCTCATCTCTACTAAAATTAGAAAAATAGCTGAGCATTGTGGCAAGTACCTATAGTCCCAGCTACTTGAGTGGCTGAGGCAGAAGGATCATGTGAGCCCAGGAGTTTGAGGTTGCTGGGAGCTAGGCTGAGGCCATAACATTCTACCATGGGCAACAGACGGAGACTCTAAATAAATAAAACCCAAAGCAAGACATATCACTGTAAAAATCTAGAATATCTGGCTGGGCACCTGAGGCACAGTGGTTATGGCGCCAGACACATACACCAAGGCTGGCAGGTTCAAACCTGGCCTGGGCCAGCTAAACAACAATGGCAACAACAACAACAAAACAGTCTGGCATTGTGGCAGGCGTCTGTAGTCCCAGCTACTTGGGAGGCTGAGGCAAGAGAATCACTTAAGCCAAAGGCTCTGAGGTTGCTCTGAGTGATACCACGGCACTCTACCGAGGACGACATAGTGGGACTCTGTCTCAGAGAAAAAAAAAAAAAAAATCTAGAATATCATGAAGAAAGAGAAAATCTCAAATCTTTTCAAAGAAAAATATGCCCTTATAAAGGATCAGGAATCAGAATGGCCAGGGATTTCCCAATAGAAACTCTCAAATATAGAGGCTCTCAAATATAGAGGAAAAAGGAGCAAAATTCAGAGTGAAAATTATTTTCAACTTCAAAACTATACCCAAATGATCAAACAAGTATAAACATAAGGAAATTCCAAAATAATGCAGTATTTTCTTAAAAATTTACCTTCATGTACCTTTTCTCAGAAGTCACTAGTAGTCACCAAAATAAGAACAAAGGTATAAATTAAGAAAAATGAAGATATGGGATCCAGAAAACAAAGAATCCATCACTGAAGGAGCTAAAAAATTCCAAGAACTGTCTAGATGCCCATAGCTCAGTAGTTAGGGCGCTGGCCACATGCACTGGGGCTGATGGGTTCAAACCTGGCCCAGGCCTGCTAAACAATAATGACAACAATAATAAAAAAAAATAGCCAGGCATTGGGGTGGGCATCTGTAATCTCAGCTACTTAGGAGGCTGAGGCAAGAGAATTGATTAAGTCCAAGAGTTTGAGGTTGTTATAAGCTGTGATGCCACAGCACTCTACAGAGAGCAACATAGTGAGACTCTGTCTCAAAAAAAAAAAAAAAAAAAAAAAGAATTCCAAGGATTATGGTAAAGGGAGGGTCTAGTAATGACAGTTATGCCTAGAGAGCTATCCAGTCTAAAGATCAAAAGTTAGAAAGTTAGTACAGAAATGCCTCTGGGAAAATAAATAGAACTGATAGATTCAGTCTGACCAAAGAACATTAGATTAAAAGGTGTTTTACAGTTGTTGGAAGGTATAAGAGAACAAGAGTAGATTCAAAGAAAGCAAAACAATTAGATGATGGGAAGAGAGGGAGGAGACATAAATGAGATTAAAATCCTTAACTAATACATGTAGAAAGTTAAGACATAATGCTAAAACTGTTGAATTAAAAGACTGCAGTACATGCTTATTACTTAGAAATGTGAAGACCAGAAACAGCTAAAACAGTTATCTCAGAGAAGAACAGATTCTACCCTGACTAAGCAGAAATATAACAGGAATAACAATGAAACATATCCGACATTCTAAAAGGAATTATAATTGCATTAGAAACTTTTTTTAAAGAGATGGTGGCTCTCCTAGCACTCTGGGAAGCCGAGGTGGATGGACTGCCTGAGTAAGAGCGAGACCATGCCTCTAAAAATAGTTGGGCATTGTGGCGGGTACCTGTAGTCCCAGCTATTCAGGAGGCTGAGGCAAGAGAACTGCTTGAGCCCAGGAGTTTGAGGTTGCTGCGACCTGTGATGCCATGGCACTCTGAGGGCAACAAAGTGAGGCTCTGTCTCAAGAAAAAAAAGAGATGGTGGCTCACTATTTTGGCCAAGGTGACATTAAACTCCTGAGCGCAAGTGATCCTCTGCATCAACCTCCTAAGTAACTAGGAGTACGGTCACATGCCACTGTGCCTTGCTTGAAACATAATTTTCTGACCAAGAATTTTAGCCCAAACTTTTATAGCAATTAAGAATACAGTGTGGTGAAAAAAACAAAGGTGGTAGGGGAATCACCTTTTTAAGCACCTTCATGGCAAATATTTTCCCAGTATTTGCTCCTGTTACTTTTCGTACTTGAAAAACCTGAATAAAAAAAATAAGTGTATGTTATTAAAAGCCAGACTATGTTAGTCATACTCCCTTAATTCCTATATTAGGAAAGAAACAATACAGCACTTTATATTTTTGTAAAAACGATTATAATATCACGAAGGACTGCTTGCAAAAATGATCAGCTAAAGGAAAAAAACACAGTAAAGATTTACTTTTAAACATGAGATTTTCCTATTTGTTCTGTTGACAAAGTTGGGCAATGACCATCTGAAGATGAGCATTTCCTATTACTTTGTATATAAAATACTAATTTACTTAGAACGAGCTATACTCTGGGTTTCTAGAAGTGTAACAGCAAACTTAAAAATTGTAAAATATTTAATAAATTTCTTCCAGGGGTGCCACTGTTCTTGCTTCACATCAACTACGCAATAATAGCTGATAGGAAATTACCATTTACCTGTACTTTAAAATGTCTAGTTATTATAGCTGGCCCTCACAATCCACCGATTCTTCAGCTGCAGATTCAACCAACCACAGACAAAAATATTTTGGGAAAAAAACAATAAAAACTATACAACAATTTAAAAAATACAAAAAGTACAGGATAACAACTATTTACACAGAACTTACATTGTACCAAGTATTAGGTACAAGTAATTTAGAGATAATTTAGAAGTATCATCTTTCAAATCAGGGAGGATGTGCATAGGTTACACGCAAATACTATGCCATTTTAGGTAAGGCGCTTAAGCATCTGCAGATTTTCAGTATCTGCAAGTGTCCTGGAATCAATCCTTCTCCACCTCTTGCAGATACTGGACAGACAACTATAAACATTTTTATGCAACAGTTAAAATGTGAGATTTAAAGTGCATGTGTTATACATGGAGGATGACTAGACTACATTAGAATGTGTCTTCAAGCATATAAATGAACTACCAACATTGTGCTTTGCAAAAATTAATGTTACACAATAGTATAAGCAGTTCTTTAACTTTGAGTTTATGTAATTTCTGTCTTTTGACAAAGAATGGCTTGGTGTAAGTTTTCTTGGGTAGAACTTGTAAAGGTGAGGTCTTAAGTTAGAAAGCATGGGCAAAAATGTGAAACTAGGAAGTTTTCTTCCCCTTTTTTATATTTGTTAAGCTTTCTAATTCTACTGCTCCAAAGTAGTGCAGTACTTTGACACTGCAAGTCAAAGAAAACTAACTCACATTAAGGTCTCAGGGACAGATAACAATTTAAAGTGCCATGCCCTTTGAAAATAAAGAGTAGTTTGTTGTTAAAAAGGATGCCATTTTTAACCAAAGGAAAGCGTGGATCCTCTAATAACAAACTCTGCCTGGCATGGTGGCCTATTTATTTATTCAACAAATACTGAGAAGGCAGTCCCTGGCTTACAAAGAAGGTTGGTTCTATAAGGTTTGTTCTTAAGTTGAATTTATATATAAGTTGGAACAGGTAAATTTACCTATTACCTGTAATACCCTCTATTTGTAAGTGTAAGTCATATGCCAGTCAGATGTTTGTAACTTGGGGATTTACTTATGTGCTGGGCTTTTATATGTGTGGTGGCATGAAGAGGAGGAAAAATTGAACTTTTGCACATCCCTCAAATTATACCGGGTAAGTAGTCATAGTCATGTCCTTTGCTGATGGCTAACAAAGACTGAAGACGACTGCTGGAATCAGGGTATAAAAATTAATCTATCCAAGACAGATAATAGCTCTCATTTCAAAAATACTTCCTACCTTTCCATAACCCCCTTTACCGAGTACCCGAAGTAGTTCAAAACATTCTGGTCTGATTTTTTCTGGCCCTCTGTTCACACTAGTTTCTGAGATTTCAAATTTCTCACAATGTTCCATGCCACTGTGAAGAAAAACAAAACCAAAAGTAAATTTGCAAAATGTTAAATTTCTTTCAACATACTGTTAAGAAAGAGAAATGCAATCCAAAACATTAAATTACCTTCAGCAGACTGTTAAGAAAGAGGAGAAGAAAGTACATAACAGCAAATTTAGCATCTGTTCTCTAAATAAACTGATGATTCAATAACATGGAAAGTCAAGATTAGGTGGTCTGATAATTACCTGCTTGTTCACTGAATGTGCTATTTATTTTTTCATAAGTATCAACCACTCACAAGCTAAGGTAAATTAGAACAAGTTTATAAAGTTGAGAAAGGAAAAATCTTCTAGTGATTCAAATTTAGTTCATTCAAAATGTCAATGGGGCGGCGCCTGTGGCTCAGTGAGTAGGGTGCCGGCTCCATATGCCGAGGGTGGCGGGTTCAAACCCAGCCCCGGCCCAACTGCAACAACAACAACAATAAAAAATAGCCAGGCATTGTGGCAGGTGCCTGTAGTCCCAGCTACTCGGGAGGCTGAGGCAAGAGAATCGCTTAAGCCCAGGCGCTGGAGGTTGCTGTGAGCTATGTGATGCCCCCATGGCACTCTACCAAGGGCGATAAAGTGAGACTCTGTCTCTTAAAAAAAAAAAAATGTCAATGAACTTAGATATTATCCAACCTTATTTGGCAACTTCAGCAAAAAATCTGTGATCTTTCTAAAACTACTCAATTAGTTCAAATTTTTCTGCTACAAAAATTCTTGCTAATAAAGTTTATCCATGCATCTTTCCATGTCTGGCTTTTTAAGTTATTAACTTGATTTAAAGAACACAAAATTATGCCTGCCATTCAAATCCTTTCTGCGTGAGCAGTCTACTTCTTACCCAGACTTTTTCCTTGAGAGTACAGTACAGAGCAGATTAATCCCCACACTCATGTAATGAAGCTTGTCTAAAATGACTGAAGTCCACGTGAATCTCTGTTTGAATGATGTATTAAAGCAAAACAAGAGGTATCTGACTTTTAGGGGCATTTCTATAAAATTTTCAGTATGAAAAAGTTACAAGTGTGGTTTCTTTTTCTTTTTTTGAGACAGAGTCCCACTATGTCACCCTTGGTAATGTGCTGTGGCATCACAGCTCACAGCAACCTCCAACTCTTGGGCTTAAGCAATTCTCTTGCCTCAGCCTCCCAAGAAGCTGGGACTACAGGCGCCCACCACAATGCCGGGCTATTTTTTTGTTGGAGTTGTCATTGTTGTTTAGCAGGCCTGGGCTGGGTTAGAACCCACCAGCCTGGGTGTATGTGGCCGGCGCCCTACCCACTGAGCTAAGGCGCCACCACAAGGGTGGTTTTGTATATTGAACTATTAATTCTTAATTGACTCAGTCTCATTCACTGTACTCTGAATCTTGATAACTAATTTTTTCTTAAAATGTATACACAATCTCAGCTTAGCACCCGTAGTACTGCAGTTATGGTGTCAGCCACATACACGGAGGCTGGCGGGTTTGAACCTGGCCCGGGCCTGCTAAAACAACAATGATAATTGCAACAAAAAAATAGCTAGGCATTGTGACAGGTGCCTGTAGTCCCAGCTATTTGGAAGGCTGAGGCAAGAGAATCGCTTAAGCCCAAGAGTTGGAAGTTGCTGTGAGCTGTGATACCATGGCACTACCCGGGGGGCATAGTGAGACTCTGCTCCCCGGCCCCTCCCCCCCCCAAAAAGAAAAATCTATATACGATCTCGAAACTCTGGATATCCTATTATATTGATCAGGTTTTAGTGCCAAACTCATAAACCAAGTCTATAAAAGAGACTACATATTTAAGAACAGGTTATTCGAATCATATGATAGCTATAAACTGGAACTGATATACCGTATATACTCGAGTATAAGCTGAGGTTTTTCCGGCACAAAATTTGTGCCAAGTTCGGGTTTTTTGGCACAAATTTTGTGCCGGAAAAACTTGGCTTATACTTGAGTATATACGGTAACTTGTAAGAAACAACACAATGAAAATCTTTTCATATAAACTTACAGTTCATATGGTCCAACTCCTCCATGGTCCATGCTTTCATTTAACTGACCCTGAAAAATATGTTAAAGTTTTAGAAATAACTTCATAAACACACAAAAAAAATTTTTTTTGAGACAGTCTCACTTTCTTGCCCTTGGTAGAGTGCCATTGCATCACAGCTCACAGCAACCTCAAACTCTTGGGCTTAAGCATTCTCTTGCCTCAGTCTCCCAAGTAGCTGGGACTACAGGCTCCTGCCACAATGCCTGGCTTTTTTTGTTTGTTTGTTTAGCAAGCCTGGGCCGGTTGGAACCCACCTACCCTGGAGTATGCAGCTGGCGCCCTAACCGCTAAGTGACGGGCGCCCAGCCCATAGACATAAAATTTAAATGTTTAGTGTTTTACCTCATAACTGAAAGAGAATAAAATAAATAAACCAGCTTAAAAATTCTCTAGTGGGTGGTGCCCGTAGCTCAGTGGGTAGGGTGCCTGCCACCTACACTCAGGCTGGTGGATTCAAACCCAGCCCAGGCCTACCAAACAACAACGACAATTGCAACAAAAAAATACGTGGGTGTTGTGGTGGGTGCCTGTAGTCCCAGGGACTTGGGAGGCTGAGGCAAGAGAATTGCTTAAGCCCAAGAATTTGAGCTCACAACTCAACAGAGGTTGCTGCGAGCTGTGATGCCATAGCACTCTAACCAGGGTGACAGTGAGACTGAGACTATCTCAAACAAAAAAAAAAAAGAAAGAAAAAATAAGAAAAAAGAAAAAACCTCTAAATTTAAATAACAGGCAAACACAGTAAAGAACAAAACAAAGCACACAAACAATACTATGGGGATTTCATTTTTAATTTTATATCACAACTAGAAAGGCTATTCATTAATAATCTAAAAACAAAACCAAGTGATTCTTTCTTCAAAATTTACATTTTTTTTTTAAATCTGAGTTTTATGAAACTAAAGGCACTACATTCTAAGTATGATTTAATCAATCAAATGCTTTACATGAAGTGCTGGTATGATATGCTTCTGATACAGGCTAACATGATGCTATGAAGTAAGCCTACAGTAATGACAACAAGTCTAAGATACGTAGTGTACGATATGGCAGATAAAGGCAAAATAATTAAGCAATACTCTCAAACAGTTAAAAGTCATGCTGGCTGGGCTTGACGCCCAGAGCTCAGTGGTTGGGGCACACCAGGGCTGCAGGGTTTGAACCTGGCCTGGGCCTGCTAAACAACAATAACAACTGCAACAAAAAAACAGCTGGGCATTGTGGTGGGCACCTATAATCCCAGCTACTTGGGAGGCTGAGGCAAGAGAATGTCTTCAGCCCAAGAGTTTAAGGTCGCCGTGAGCTGTGACACCATGGCACTCTACCCAGGGTAAAAAAAAAAAAAAAAAGTCATGCTGGTTGAACATTTATTTTGACCATAGAATAAATGAGTGCAAAATTCAATTAACCTCCTTTATACTAGTAATGAACAACCTCCAAAATGAAATTAAGATAACAATTCCATTCACAAAAGCATAAACAAGAATAACTTGGAAAAAAATTAACAAAAGCATAAGACTTATACACTGAAAAACTATAAAATCTTGATAAAAAAATTAAAGACCTAAAAAACTGGAAAGACATTCCATGTTGATAGAGTGGAAGAATTATTGTTTAAATGACAATACCAACCAAACTGATCTACAGATTCAAATGAATCCTTTCAAAATCCCATGTTCTTTTCTTGGAAAAAATGACAAGCTGATCCTAAAATTCATGTACAAGTGCAAATGATACAAATAGCCAATATATTCATGAAAAAGAACAAAGTAAATTTCTAAATTTATGACAAAGCTACAGCAATCAAGACAGGGTATTGACATAAGGAAAGACATATAGATCAATGGAACAGAACTGAGAATCCAGAACTAAACTATTATGGCCAACCAATTCTCAATAAAAATGCCAAAAATATTCAATAGCAAAAAAACAGACAATAAATAGTGCTGGGACAATTACATATCTACATGCAAAAAGAAAATTAATTTGGGGCTGGCGCAGTGGCTCACACCTGTAATCCTAGCACTCTGGGAGGCCAAGGCAGTTGGATTGCCTGAGCTCATGAGTTCGAGACCAGTCTGAGGCAGAGTGAGACCTTGTCTCTAGAAAGAAAAAAGTAGCTGGGAGTTGTGGCAGGTGCCTGTAGTCCCCAGCTACTTGGGAGGCTGAGGCAAGAGAATCGCTTAAGCCTAAGAGTTTGAGGTTGCTGTGAGCTGTAATGCCATAGCACTCTTAACCAGCTATAATGCCATGGCACTCTAACCAGGGTGACAAAGGGAGACTCTGTCTCAAAAAAAAAAAAAAAAAGAAATGGCCAAGCAAGGTGGCTCACACCTGCAATCCCAGCACTCTGGGAGGCTGAGGGGGGTGGATTGCTTAACACAAGTTCAAGACCAGCCCAAGCCAGAGAGACCCTGTCTCTAAAAATGGCAGGGCATTGTGGTGGACACCTATACTCCCAGCTACTCGGGAGGCTGAGGCAAGAGAATAGCTTGAGCCCAAGAGTTTGAGTTTGGATCATTTGCATTTGTATATGAATTTTAGGATCTGCTTGTCAATTTTTCCAAGAAAAGTTTGAGGAATAATGTTACAGCACTCTACCGGGAGGCAAGAAAGTGAGCCTCTGTCTCAAAAAAGAAACAAAAAAATTAATGTGGATCTCTACTTCATACCATGCACAAAAATTAACTTGAAATGGAGCAAATACCTAATAAGAAGTGTCCAACCTGTTTTCTTCTCTGCTACAGATTGGAATAAGTTGCCTTGGGCCACGCATTAAATACACAAACGCTAACAAAACCTGGTGAGCAAAAAAAGTCCAGGCATGCTTTTTTGAGATATTTGACATCACAGATAAGCAAAATAAGCCTCAAATAATTAGCATGTGGCATGCAGGCTGCAGGCTAGACATCCCTGACCTAAGTGTATCAACTAAAACTATAAAACTCCTCTAAGAAACATAGGAGGGAGTAAATCTTCAATGATCTTGGGAAAGGCAATAATTTATTTTTTCTTCCTTTTTATTTATTTATTTTTTTGAGACAGAGTCTCATTATGTCACCCTTGGTAGAGTGCCGGGGGCATCACAGCTCACAGCAACCTCAAACTCTTGAGTTTAAGTGATTCTCTTGCCTCAGCCTCCCAAGTAGCTGGGACTATACAGGCGCCTGCCACAATGCCCGGCTATTTTTTTTTTTGTTGCAGTTGTCATTGCAGGTTAGCTGGCCTGGGTGGATTCAAATCTGTTAACTTCGGTGCATGTGGCCAGTGCTGTAACCACTTTGCTATGGGTGCTGAGCCAGCCAATTTTAATGTTTTTTAGAGACAGGGTCTCACTCTGTCACCCCAGCTGGAGTCTAATGGCATGATCCTAGCTCACTACAGCCCCAAACTCCTTCTGGCTCAGCCTCCTGAGTAGGTGGGTCTATAGGCCTGTGCCACTATCCTTATAATATTTATTATTTTTTTGGAGGAAGAGGGTCTTGCCCTTGCTCAGGTTGGTCTCAAACTACTGGCCTCAAGCAATCCTCTTGCCTTGGCCTCCCAAAGTCCTAGATCACAGGAATGAGCCACTGTGCTTAGCCAAATAACCCAATTTTAAAAAAGGAGCTAGGATCTGAGTACCGTATATACTCGAGTATAAGCAGAGTTTTTCCGGCACAAAATTTGTGCTGAAAAACCCAAACTCGGCACAAATTTTGTACCGAAAAAACTTGGCTTATACTCGAGTATATACGGTATTTCTCCAAAGACAGTAAGTAAATGAAAAGATGTTCAACACCATTAGTCCTTAGGGAAATGCAAACCAAAACCACACTAAGATACCACTTAGGATGGTTATAATCAAAAGGAAAAGTCAGTTTGGCAAATGTAGAGAAATTAAAATCCTCAGACACTGCTGGTGGGAATGTAAAATGGCGTGTTTTGGAAAACAGTTTGGTGGTCTTTTAAAAAGATAAACATACACTTACCATATGATCCAAGAAATCTACTCCTAGGTATCTATTCAAAAGAAATAAAACTACACATTCCACAAAGACCCAGGCACAAATATTCATAAAGGTTTTATTCAAGTGGATCGGCACAGTGGCTAATGCCTGTAATCCTAGCACTCACTCTAGGAGTCTGAGGCAAATGGACTGCCGGAACTCAGGGTTCAAGACCATCCCAGCCCAAACAAGAGGGAGACCTTGTCTCTACAAAAAAATAAGAAAAACTAGCCGGGCAACATGGTGGGCGCCTTTTGTCCCAGCTACTTGGGAGGCTCAGGCTTAAGACTGAGGTTGCTGTGAGCTACAATGATGCCACAGCACTCTACCCAGGTGACAGAGTGATACTGTCCCCTAAAGACGCTCCCCCCCAAAGCTCTGCACAACCCAAAGGAATATCTAAAAGAACAACTCAAATGAACATCAACTTGAAGAGATAAACAAAATGCAGTTTATCCATACAGTGGAATACTATTGGGCCCTAAACAGAAATGCATTACTGATACATGTTAAAATCATATTTTGATTCTCAAAAACATTTAATGTTAGCTGGACACAGAAGACCCAGCCTGAGCAAGAGCGAGACTTTGTCTCTACTAAAAAATAGAAAAACTAGCCAGGCATCAAGACAGTCACCTGTAGTCTTAGCTTTTGGGAAGGCTGAGGCAAAAGGATCTTTTGAGCCTAACAGAGTTGCTGTGAGCCAAGATGATGCCATAGCACTCTATCTAGGGTGAAAGGGAGACTGTCTCGGGGGGGAAAAAAAATTCATTGCAAAATTTTACAAAGAGCTGGCCAACATGTAGAGAATATTTTGTAAAATTCTGTAATGAATATTTTGTAAATAAAGGTACATTCAGCTACAAGCTCCCATCTTCCCTGTGTATGGCAATTTTAGAGGCAAACTTTGGGATACTCTGTATTTTAAAATTCACTAAATTGCAAAAGCAAAACTTAGCAGCAGAAATTTAGTTATTGATATTATAACATACAGCTTTAAATGAATGTTCTTGACTATAGTCTATGGACTCTTTCAATTTACACACAAAAGGATATCACTTAATTGAAAATAGGCTCTAAAAATTAGAAATCATTAAGCAATCGATGTCAAAATTTTAGAATAATTCAAAAGACATTAAGAAAAAAAGCTATCACCATTTCAACTGGATACAGTATCTTCTGTATAGGGGAGGTGGAGGTGGTCATGGCTAGGTTATTTATTTATTTATTTTTTAATCTCTGTAGCTCTATGTAATCACCTGTGATGGCTTCACTTTAAAGACAAAAGACTAACTTCTCTTAGATGTGATAAAACTGGTATTACCTAATTGTTTTTTTCTTTAATGTTAGCTTTACTTTATTCTAAATTAAAGACTACAGACAAGTTAACTTACTGCCATGACTTTGAAGCAGCCTCACAAGATATGCCCTGTAGCTATGTTTCATTTCTGGAGCTAGCCAGGCCTGTATAGCTACCTGCATCTGTGTTTATAACTTCCTCCCGGTTACCTTTTAGAACAGAAGCATTAGAAGTACAAATCTTTTCTGCTACTAGTGTTGCCTTTAGAAAAGTCTCACACAAGAAGCATCAAGCTAACATTATAATACATACTGACAACTCTGTTTCACAGGCAACTCTATTCATAATTTTTTCTTCTGCCTATAATCACGTACCCATAGTGGGGGTGTGCCTATGTCAGGAACTGACCCCACCAAATGGGTTTTTTTGTACATTTGTTTAAGCAGGATAACAGAACATGTGAAATAAACCATCAGTGGGGTCAGTCCCTGACCCCCCCCCATTGGTATGCAACTGTTCAAGCTTTATGATCTATACAAGGCCTTTTCTGTGTGCCATTATGATTGACAAAGTAGAATTCTGCTCACGTAAGGTACTACAGAAGATATACTGTTTCAAACTAGCCCACTAGAATGACTATTTGCAAAGTTTTAAATTAAAAATGTATATATGTTGGGCATGGTGGCTTACACCTATCATAGCACTCTGGGAGACAGAGGCAGGAGGATAGTTTAAGCTCAGGAGTTTGAGACCAGCCTGAGCAATAGTGACACCCCATCTCTACAAAAACTAGAATAATTATCCGAGTGTGAAGGCTCGTACCTGTAGTCCCAGCTAGGACTGAGGAGGAGGATCACTTGAACCCAGGAATTGAGGATGCTATGAGCTAGGCTGAGATCATAGTACTCTAGCCTGGGCAACAGAATGAGACTCGGTCTCAAAAAAGAAATAAATAAAGTATATAAATTCAATTTAATATGCCTAAAGTCCCAATGAGAGCACATTTTATAAAAATTTAAATAAGTTATTCCAGGCTCAGCACCCATAACACAGTGGTTATGGCACCGGCCACATGCATCGAGGCTGGCAGGTTCAAACCTGGCCTGGCCCAGCTAAACAACGACAACAGCAGCAACACCAACAACAACAGGAGGCTGAGGCAAGAGAATCGCTTAAACCCAATAGTTTGATGTTGCTGTGAACTGTGACTCCACAGCACTCTACTGAAGGTGACATAGTGAAACTCTGTCTCAAAATAAATAAATAAATAAATAAACAATTCCACAATGGGTGAAATTATCCTTAATTCAAATATTCACTAAACCAATTATTTGCCTGCCTGCTCACACATTTCCTGGTATGATTCAGTAACTCAGATGAATTCAGAGAAATGGATAATCCATACCCAAAATCTTGGAGTATTTAAAAATAGTTGGTGCTGGGGCGGAGCCTGTGGCTCAAAGGAGTAGAGCACCGGCCCCATATGCCCCGAGGTGGCGGGTTCAAACCCAGCCCTGGCCAAAAACTGCAAAAAAAAAAAAAAATAATAATAATAATGTTGGTACTTTATGCTAAGTTTATACTACAAAGCAAGATAAGTATTGAGATTTTTCTATATTTTTTCACAATCATGAATATGAGTACACACCATCTACATAGAACTCGGTTTCTCAAAAATTTTAAACTTTTGTGCAATAAAAATCTGACGCCCTGGGTGGTGCCTGTGGCAGGTTCAAATCCGGCCTGGCCAAAGTGCAATAAAAAAATAGCCAGGCATTGTGGTGGGAGCCTGTAGTTCCAGCTACTGGGAAGGCTGAGGCAAGAGAATCACCTAAGCCCAAGAGCTGGAGGTTGCTGTGAACTGTGATGCCACAGCACTCTACTGAAGGTGACAAAGTAAGACTCTGTCTCTAAAAAAAAAAAAAAAATCTGATGTCCTAATCTGAAACTTGTGCAGTAAACTTTTATGATTATTTAAAAAAAATTATTTTGTGGGGAGTCAAGTGGAATCAAAAAGGAAGGATTTTAAAAACTGTATTATAGTTCTCTACTACTCTCTTGATACAGAAAACAGAGAAGATTCCACCAATTTTGCACAATCTAATGAAATTCTCTGGAGGAAAATGGTCCCTTAGTTTCAACTCACTGCCCCAAATGATATTGTCACCAGTGAAATGGAAAAACAAAAAATGCATTTTCTTCCAGAAAAAAAACAACAAAAAAACCCCCAACAAACAAAAAACCTCTTACAACCTGGCTCTAACGTATTCCTCTGAGATATTTAATCAGTGTCTTTTTTTACTCAGGTGGCAGACATTCAACTTTGTCCATAAATGTATCAATTTAGTCTCCTTATCTTTTACTCTGTACAACTACACTATATAAATACACTACAAATTCACTCAGCATGACATACCTGAAAAGGCACATTATCTCTGAATGGGATCAATGATATATAAAAAAAAAATAAAACACCATGGTAATGATACTTGTAAAATACAACACTTCTATGGTGGCACCTGTGGCTCAGTGAGTAGGGCGCCGGCCCCCTATACAGAGGTGTGGTAGGTTCAAACCCGGCCCCAGCCAAACTGCAACAAAAAAAATAGCTGGGCATTGTGGTGGGTGCCTGTGGTCCCAGCTACTTGGGAGACTGAGGCAAGAGAACCGCCTAAGCCCAAGAGTTGGAGGTGACTGTGAGCTGTGACACAACAGCACTTTACTGAGGGTGACAAAGTGAGACTGTCTCCAAATCTAAAAAAAAAAAAAATTTACTCTAGGTCACATAGTCAGTGAGTATGGCTGAGGAATCTGAATTTACTTTTGACACAGCAGAGAGAGGCACATTATGAACAAAACTAGTAAATGCAATGAAGAATCTGCAATGAAGCTTGCTGAATTGAGTCAGAAGACACCACCCCTATTTGATGTTGGGCTACCATCTATATCTCAGTTTTCTTACTATATAATGAAGTGAGGCTACTCTGATATTCACCAATGTTAAAATAAAGTTTGTAGGGCGGCGCCTGTGGCTCAAAGGAGTAGGGCACCAGCCCCAGGTTATAGACACACCAATAGAAACTATTGTAAGATTTTCTAAGAATCTAAACTTTGCTCCTTTTTCAGAATTACCGTACTTTTAAATTTTTTTATTTTAGAGTATTTAATTCAGATGTCACTGAACTTCCCTGGGTTGCCAATCCAATCTCATGCCAATTCTTCCCTTGTATACCTTGAGGCACCTCTTAGAATAACACACTCAAAAGAAACATTTACAACTCCAAAAAGTATTGCTAAGTAAGATATATGTTACTGAAGGCTCTTCTTCAAAATCCTCAATTATCTCTGCTCTTCCCCCAAAGTTCCTCTCCCCAAGGTCTTGGCTACATTTTTTCTCTTTCCAATTTCTACCAATTTTTCTGGCCTCCTCCTCATACTCTTTCAAAATCTGACTTGCTTGTACCCAGTGAAACAAAAGGCCTGGAACACCTACTGTTCCTAAAATACAAAAGAAAGGGAAAAGAAAAACAAGGTCTCTGTTCTTAACAGGAATCTCAATACAGTATGTGCTACTGTACTTTCAAAGAAGAATAAACACAGCCGGACGTTGCGGCAGGTGCCTGTAGTCCCAGCTACTTGGGAGGCTGAGGCAAGAGAATCGCTTAAGCCCAGGAGTTTGAGGTTGCTGTGAGCTAGGAGCACTGTACCAAGGGCGACAAAATAAGACTATGTCTCAAAAAAAAAAAAAAAAAAGAATAAACCCATGATGTGGAAATTCTCAGTTTGATTAATGAAGGTAGGCAAAAAACCCCCAAAAAACCTTCTATCCAGTTTTCTTCTGCCTTGCTTCAAAACCATTGCCATATGGAATCAACATAACTGATGAATGTGGCATAATGCAATGAAAGTAGCATTTGTTTTAAATTGTAGTGTTATCGCTATATTCAGTTAAGAAGCTAAATGGAATTCCGTATGAAATAATCAGTTGAAAAAGCCCCCAACTCAATAACTATCTTCTAAACCATGTGATTTTGATTTACTCTAATTTCATTATGAAAAGACAGTATTATTCTAGTCCACTTAGTTTCTTAAAGTGTTCATAGTTCTTTATACATAGTAATCTCAATCTTCTGTCAACAGCAGGGCACATGCCAGAGGAGAAAAACTGAGGCTGAGTCCAGGGAAGGGAAGTCCCCTGTGCAGTAGAGCAAACATCAAACATCAGTCAGGTACAGACATACACAACGGAATTTAGAACCCACATTACGAGGAGGTTGTCACTGATAACCTTTTGTCCAGACTCAGTGCTTTGGTAGGGCAAAACCATTTTTGAAATTCGGGCAATTTGGTAAAAATCAAGCTGTGCATTAGAAAAAACAAATCTAAATTTAGCACCCTAAATTACAGCAAGGAAAGCCCTCACACCACCATTCACAAATCTCTGTTCAAGCAATTTATTTTTGGCAAACCAAATCACAGCTGTCAACACTGGTTTTTTCCACCCCCAAATTACATAAATTATTCTGAAAAAATAGACAATTTCAACTTGGGGAAAAGCTACAAACGCCATATGTCCTCATAAATGCTATTTTAAAAAGTCACACGGAAAGGGGTTAAAAAAAAAAAAAAAAAAAAGCAAACAAACCCTGGAAGTTGCAGCGGAGCCCCTTTGCTCCCGAAATAAAACTCCCGGTGGCTGTTAAGAGCAGCGGCAGTGCTACTCCCGACAGAAGTTTTCAGCTGTCACTTCTAACAGCTGAGCGCTTCCTAGGAGAGAGTGACAAGCCGAGGAGAGAGGTAGGTGTGGGGAGTCTGAAGATTTAATACTTGAAATCTTACGAACGGAGGGAAACCCTTCCGCGCTTCACCTGCACTTTTGGACGTCCAGCAAGCGCAGCCCTCCTCCCCCCAACACATGTTCACACCACCCGCACCCCGCCACACTCAAGTCCACGAGCTCTAGGAATCGACCACGCGCCCTTTCTATTACCGCTTCAGATTGCTCGCGGCTGCGCTGACCTGGGGCTAAGGGCGCGACCTGCACCTGCAAGTCCCGCAGAGGCCTCACACCTAGGGCCATGTCCGCCCCGCCCGCTGCCGTGCCTGGAGCAGCGAGGCTCCTCAACTCCTCCAAGATCCCCTGCCCCCCGAGACTACACTCCAGAACACGCTGCGCTTCCTGCGCCCGCACCACTGCCCCGGCCCTGTCACCTCGGCACCCCCTGCCGCCCAGAGACCCCGGGCCTCACCCCCTCCTCCAGCTCATCTTCAGAGCCCGCGTCCTCTGGCTGGTCCAGGTCTATGTCAAACACTCCTGCCATATCCTCAGCTTCCCTGTCTCGGAAGTCCGGCGCTGGGTAAAAGCCGTCCCGCCTCCGTCGTCGCCTCATGGGCCCGGACCCGCTGCAACCACAGCCGCTAATGCCGCCATCACCGGCTGCTTAGGCTTAGTGCGTCTGCGCCTAGGCCCTAGACTGGCTCTTCAAGTTCAGCGAAAGAGCATGCGTAGAGGGTTCTATGAAGCCAAAGCGTGGGCAACGGACATGCGCAGAACTGTTGCCGGGGGCAAGGTGGGGGCAAGTATTGGCAGAGACTTGCGCGAAAAACCAGCTGAAGCCAGACGTGTAGTCTATAATATGCGCATCGTCAGATAAAGCGTTTGCTAGATAGTGAGCATGCGTACCATATCTGAAGTTGATAAATTGAAATTGAACATGCGTAATTAAGTTTTGGAGTAGGGGAAAAAAATATATACAACAAAACTCCTCGTTTGTGGGACATGCGCATTCGTTCTCAGATCTTTTTAGTTTTGAAAGTGAGCATGCGCATATTGAGGAGGCGGGTCCTTGGAAGTTTGAAAGCGGCAGAAGCGGCTAGTCGGAGGCTGTAGGTGAACCAGGTTAATGGTGAGCTGCTGGGATTAAGAGGGAGTTCCTAGGGCTGATGGAGAAAGGAAGAGTCTTGGCTTTACCGTTTGCTAGTTCGGTGGTCTTGTGGAAGTCACATAACTTTTCAGAGCCTTACTTTGTATGGTGAGAATAATAATACCTACTTTGCGAATATAAATACGTTGCCTGGCTCACAAGCCACTGCTTGTTTCCAGTGCTGCATAGACCTGATTTGAGGCCTTTATCAAAAATTGTGTTTTTTCGTTGTTAAAAATAATGAAGACCTGTGCTAATACTTCATCTGGTCTTTCTCCAACTGCCATCTCTCTTTCTGTTGTACCCGAGGTAAACACAGTCTGTCTTGTATCTTACTAAAGTTTGCAGGCTAGAAAGGTGGTTGGTGGAGAGAGTCATTTAGATGAGAGAAAATTAATGTTAATTTGATGTGCAACTGTTGAGCTGACGTCTGCATTCTGTGTGTCCGTGTGTGAAAAGGGGTACTACTAATTGCTTCAACCAGCATTCATTTTGTTTTGTTTTAAATGCATGTTTAGGGAAATAGTGAGTACAAATCGTATTTTGGAAACTTGAGGCGTGTATGAATGGGTTTGTATATGGGCAGTCCCAAATCCTAAACCATATAGACCAAGAGAAAAACTTGAATAACTGACTCTGTAGACAATATAGCTGTTTCCTTTTACAACGTTATATATGAGGCATTCTAAAATTTTTATTGATGTATAATTAACATATATAGCATTTTATGTGTTCCTGTTAGTAATGTAGTGGTTCTCAAAGCCTATATTTTGTCTATTACAGGTTCTTCACGTTTTTAAGGAAATAGACATAGATTGTGGCTCAGCATGTCAATAGTGACAGTGCAGCTTGGTCAGTGTGGCAATCAGATTGGTTTTGAAGTGTTTGATACCTTATTCAGTGACTCACACAGTTCTCAGGGTCTGTGCTCTAAGAGAGAGAATGAGGCTTATCGAGCATCTTGCAAAGAACGATTCTTCAGTGAGGAGGAAAATGGAGGTAGGTGTGGTCTGCAGGCTCTCATTTACCCTGACATAGCCTTCTTATTCAAGGCCAGGACCTCCACATGGCATCTGAACCCTATCCCTTTCCATCTCACTAGGGAATGACTTTGCTCTTGACCCTTTGTTTCTATGTTAACCATCTTTGCCTCTCCAGTGGCATCTTACCCCCAGCACACGTGAATGCTCCCATCTCGCCAATTTAAAATCAAGGAAATAAAATTTATCCCTCAACTAGAATTTCTTCTTATTTCTTTGCCTTTTCATGTAAGATTCGCAAAGGAGAACCCTGATTAACCAAGCTTCTGCCCCTCAATACTACTGAAGCTGCACTAAATTTCCAATGACCTTCTAGTTTACCAGATCCAGCTGCTGTTTTTCTATTCTTTTCTTCTTCTTTTTTTTTTTTTTTTTTAAGAGATAGGTCCCTGCTATGTTATCCAACCTGGAGTAGAAGTGGCTCTTCACAACCCTTAGCTTCCTGAGGAGCTGGACTATAGGTGAATGCCACTGTGCCCAACCTATTTTTCTTCTCTTAATTAATTTAATTTCTTAGTTGGATTTGATGACATTAACTGTAAAACTCCTTCCTTGAAACTCCTTAATGTCTGTACTTTTCTTCTCCACTGATTGTATCTCAAGCTTTCCTCTGTTCTCACTTGTATAGTTCTCTCTGGGCATTTTCAGTCACTCTCATAATTAGCTCCATTTTTTACAATGGTGACTCTCAAACCTGTAGCCCAGCCTCTCTCCCAAGCTTTATACAAATTATTGGACACTTCCACAGGCATCTCCCATGTGAGCCTCAAATGTAACATCTTCATACCCAAGGCATTCATTATCTTTCCTTTAAAACTTTCACTCTTACTGCATACGTACCATCAACATTGAGATCTGCTTATTTGGATTTACTGTATATCTCCTGAAACAGTTCTCCAATTCCAAAATCACTGATACTACCTTAGTTCTAGCTCTTCTCCTCTCTTACCTGGACTGTTTCAACACATTCCCTCTGGGTTTCCTAGCCTGGAGTCTTGTGTCTGTCACATCTGTCCTCCACACTACTGTATTAAAGACCTCTAAAGGCTGAGAGTGGTGGCTCATGCCTACAATCTTAGCAGTCTGGGAGGCTGAGGTGGGTGGTTTGCCTGAGCTCAGGAGTTTGAGACCAACCTGAGCAAGAGCAAGACTCCATCTCTAAAAATAGCCAGGCATTGTGACAGGCTCCTGTAGTCCCAGCTGCTTGGGAGGCTGAGGCAAGAGAATCGCTTGAGCCCAAGAGTTTGAGATTGCTGTGAGGTATGACGTCATGGCACTCTACCGAGGGTGACAAAATAAGACTCTGTATCAAAAAAAAAAAAAAAAAAAAAAAAGACATCTAACCATTCCTCCTCTGCTTTAAAATTTTGGATGGTTTATTAATGCCTAAAAGATAAAGTTCAAGCTTTTTAGTATTACCTGCAAGGTTTTCCAAGCTTTGGACCCTGCCCAATTTCCATCTCCATCTATCACTTCTTCTACCACCTCCTTTTCTTTCCTCAGGTGCAGCAATTCTGAGCTGTATTTATACCCATGGTATTTTGTATCTTTGAATGTGCTGCTCCTTTGATGTGGAATCATTGTGGGTTATATCAGGTAACATTGTGTTAAGTACTGATGTGTTGTTTTCTCTCCCACTAATCCTTCTAGGGCAGGGTTGATGGTGCATTCGTCTCTATATTCCAGCACACGCAGTACATGGCATATTGTAAACATACAACCAATTTTTTTAATGTTTTTTTCAACCAATGTTTGTAGACCTGACTCAAGTGATCATTTTAGCTTAACAGAATATTGAGCTTCATGAACATCTTTGTGTACCTGTTGCTGTCCGCCTGGATTTCTAAGCAGTATGACAGATCTTTCTATTCCCAATCCCTGAGGATTTTTCCTAGATCTAGAATTTTATGCTCTGAATTACCCAAATAAGACATAGGAGATAATTTTTTATTTTGAATTTTTTTCACTGTCTAGTTCCTATTGCCCGAGCTGTACTTGTTGACATGGAGCCTAAAGTTATCAATCAAACGCTGTCAAAGGCTGCCCGGTCTGGCCGATGGAAATATGGCCAGCATGCATACTTCTGTCAAAAACAAGGTTCTGGAAACAACTGGGCATATGGGTAAGGCTTATTCCTCATGATTTTCAGTTTAGTTACAGCTACACAGTCCATTAATTGTGAAGTTACAACTACACAGTGGTTGGCACGTAATCTTGACTTCATTTTAAAATTTGGAATTAGACTTCATCTAGAAGAAAAGCTCATTCCATCTATCTATCTCTGCTTCATGTGCAGGTAATGATTAAACAAAGGATCTCCCTTAGCCTTGTTTCCTATGTTCACTGTCATGCTGCAAAGTAACTTCTCATCAATACAGTATCCGTGTCTGGCAAATGTTCCAATTGTAAGGAATACAACAAGGCAGTAGTTCCCAAACTTTGCTGAATGTTAGAATTTCCTGGGGTTCTTTAGAACATCCTTATGACGAGAACTTACTTTCAGAGATTGTGATTTAACTGGTTTAGAGTGAAGCCTTGATGTTGGGATGTTTCAGAGGCTCCCACGTGATGCTAATACATAACAGTTTGAGAAAACCACTGCTTGAAGACTGTTCGTATGAATATTGAATATTAAGTTGTACTGTAAACTTGTAGAACTACCTGATAATTAAAAGCTCCAGCTAAAGGAATTATCTATAAAAAGCTTTTGAGGGAAGGGGAGGGTTGAAGAGAAGTTCAAAGGGTACAAAAATACAGTCAGATAGAAGGAATCCATTTTAGGATTCATCAGTACAGTAGGGAAAATTATAGTTAATTTATTACATATTTCAAAATAGCTAGAAAAGAAAAATTGTAAAATTCTCAACACAAAGAAAAGATAAATGTTTGAGGTGATAAATATCCCAATTGTCCCAATTTGAGCATCACGCATTGTATACATGTATCAAAATGTCACATGTACCCCCCCCCAAATATGTACAACTATGATATAGCAATAAAAACAAAAAATGATGAATCCTAGCTCTGGGAGGCTGAGGTGGGTAGATTGCCTGAGCTTACTGGTTGGAGACAAGCCTGAGCCAGAGTGAGACCTTATCTCTAAAAATAGCCAGGCATGTCGCAGGTGCCTATAGTCCCAACTACTCAGGAGGCTGAGACAAGAGAATCGCTTGAGCCTAAGAGTTTGTGGTTGCTGTGCGCTTTGACGCCAGGGTGCTTTACCGAGGGTGACAAAGTGAGCCTCTGTATCAAAAAAAAAAAAAAAAAAAAAAAACTATATAATCACCACCATCCCCAAAAGAAAGACCCAAATAAATAAAAAAGAACTTGCTGTGACCTATAAATATAATCTCCTGCTCTCATTCACCGTTTAAATATATTTAACTTATATATTTAAAATTGTGTCAGGGGCCTGGGCATGGTGGCTCATGCCTGGAAACATAACACTCTGGGAGGCCAAGACAGCTGGATTGCTGGAGCTCAGGAGTTTGAGACCGGCCTGAGCCAGAGTGAGACCCCATCTCTTGCAGCAGGTGCCTGTAATCCCAGCTACTTGAGAGGCTGAGGCAGGAGGATCACTTGAGCCCAAGAGTGTTTTTTTGTTGTTGTTTGCTTTTTTTTTTTGAGACAGAGCTCACTTTGTCACCCCTGGTAGAGTACCAGGGGGTCATAGCTCACAGCAACCTCAAACTCTTGGGCCATCCGCCTGCCTTGGCCTCCCAGAGTGCTGAGATTACAGGCATGAGCTGTTGTGCTCAGCCCCAAGCCCAAGAATTTGACTCAGAGTGCCCAAAGTGAGACTCTCTCTCTCTCAAAAATAAAATAAAGAATGGGTACAGGCGATTGCACAGCTATGATTTAACAATAAAAATAAATAAATAAATAAATAAAATAAAATTTTGTCAGGGTATGCATAACTCTCCTGAGAGTTCCTTCACTTAAAATAGTTTTGGAAAACCTTTCTATCCTGTATCTTTTTCTCTGCATTGTGTCTGGTTAAATTGAAAGTTGTTTGTATTTGTTTCTTTTGCCACTGCACAGTTACTCTGTCCACGGACCCAAGCATAAAGACTCTATAATGGACCTAATACAGAAGGAAGTAGAGAAATGTGACTCTTTGACTGGTTTTTTTATCATAATGAGTATGGCTGGGGGCACAGGATCCGGGATAGGAGCCTTCGTTACACAGAATTTACAGGATCACTACCCAAACTCTTTGAAAATGAATCAGATTATATGGCCTTATGGAACTGGTGAGGTATGAACGTATTAATTGAAAATACTAAGTTTTATGTTCTTTGCACTTGAAATAGACGTGGGTAAAAGACTGATCTCACCCTTTCTTTGGAAATGTTAAGTTACAGCTTCAAGAGTGATGATACAATGTGGTACTTTTGGAGCAATTCATTTAACTTTGCTTGAAATTTTCTGAACAAATGAGATGTCCTTGTTATTCAAAATTTTAAAGAACATGATTTTGCTGCTTCTCTCAGGAACCCTTTCTGTAGAATGCCCCTCTGGCCACAGTATGTAATGCAGGGACTGTGACCTCATGTTGCAGTTCATGGTACCACTGCCAGCCTTCAAATAATTTCCATTTCTTTCTATTGGGAGGAACATCGTATATAAGAAAATTTCCTTTCTATCAACTTAATTGGAGAAACAAAACGGAGGTGAAACAAGTCACTATAGGACAGCGGTTCTCCACCTGTGGGTCATGACCTCCCCCTTTTTTATTATTAAATCATAGCTGGGTACATTAATGCAGTCATGGGGTACATAATGTGCTGGTTTTATATACAATTTGAAATATTTTCATCAAACTGGTTAACGTAGCCTTCATGGCATTTTCTTAGTTATTGTGTTAAGACATTTATATTCTACATTTAGTAAGTTTCACATGCGACCCCTTTTGCGGAAGTAAGTTTCACATGTGACAATGAAAATACGTTGTGGCCTTAGGAAGGTTGAGAACCACTGCATGAAAATGATAATAGAAGCAAGTTTCATAGTAATAGCCCATGTCTGTTGTGCCCTTACTATGTACAAAGCACTGTTGTAAGTGCTTTACTTGCATCATGTCACTCATTCTTGCAACTTTAGGAGGTCATTACAAATGAGGAAACTGAGGCATAATGAGATTAAATAACTTTGCCCAAAGTCATACTGCTAGAAAGTGACAGAGCCGGGATTTGAACCCAGGCAAAATGCCTGTAGAGTCTACCACAGGCAGATTCTCTCCTCCCTTTCTTATTTCTGACCTTTTCCTCTCCAGGTTATTGTTCAGAACTACAACTCCATTTTGACTCTTTCTCACTTGTACCGATCTTCAGATGCCCTGCTCGTTCATGAGAATGATGCTGTCCATAAAATATGCGTAAAACTAATGAATATCAGGCAGATCTCCTTCAGTGATATAAATCAAGTCCTTGCACATCAGCTAGGAAGTGTGTTCCAGCCTACTTACTCTGCAGAAGGCTCATCTCACTACAGAAGAAATCCACTGGGTATTTTTCTCCCTGTGTGTTGTTTGTAGGAAATTCTTACTATGTTCTGAGAGCCTCAAAGTTTATTCTTCACCATTTCCTCTCCTCTGCCTGATGATGCCCTTGTCTCTCTCATCTCTAAAACCTTCCTATGGACCTGCTTAGCTCTCTGCACCATCTTACTGAAAAACTTTGAAAAGTTGCTAAATTCCTGAAAAGAATGTTGGTCTCTTGGTGGGGTGAAGTAGCTTACGCCTATAATCCTAATGTTCTGGGAGGCCGAGGTGGGAGGATTATTTGAAATCAGGAATTTGAGACCAGCCTCTACTAAAAATAGAAAAAACTGGGCAGCGCCTGTGGCTCAGTGAGTAGGGCACCGCCCCATATACCAGGGGTGGCGGGTTCGAACTCGGCCCCAGCCAAACTGCAACAACAAAATAATAGCTGGGTGTTGTGGCGGCGCGTGTAGTCCCAGCTACTCGGGAGGCTGAGGCAAGAGAATTGCCTAAGCCCAAGAGCTGGAGGTTGCTGTGTCCCTCTTTTTCTGAGGCTTTAGGGGACAAATACTGAACTTTCAGTAACATTAATGGACATTTGGGTTGTTCTTCCCTTTTGAGCCTTTATGAGCAATGCTGCCATTAACATTAGTGTGCAAGTTTTTGTGTGCATATATGTTTTCATTTCTTTTTTTTGAGACAGAGCCTCAAGCTGTCACCCTGGGTAGAGTGCCATGACATCACAGCTCACAGCAACCTCAAATTCCTGGGCTGAAGCAATTCTCTTGCCTCAGCCTCCCAAGTAGCTGGGACTACAGGCACCAGCCACAACGCCTGGCTTTTTTTTGGTTGCAGCTGTCATTGTTGTTTGGCGGGCCCGGGCTGGATTCGAATCCACCAGCTCAGGTGTATGTGGCTGGCGCCTTAGCCACTTGAGCTACGGGCACTGAGCCATGTTTTCATTTCTTAATGGTGCAAAGCTTGTGTGCAATTTAAAATAGTTGACTAATTTAAGTTGCACGTGAACTCTATGGACACCCAGAATATCTAAGAGTAGAATTGCTGGAGCCCATGGTGATGCTATGTTTAGTCATTTGAAAGCTGCCAGACTGTTTACCGAGTGGCTACACTATTTTATCTTTCTACCAGCAGCATCCGAGGGGTCCAGTTTCTCTACATACTTGCCTCATTTTTATTTCACTTTTATTATAACCAAGCTAGTGGATGTGAAGTTATATCTCCTTGTGATTTTGATTTGCATATCCCTGATGGCTAATGACTTTGAACATCTTTTTCACGTGCTTATTGACTATTTATATATCTCTTTTGGAGAAACATCTATTCATATCCTTTGCCCACTTTTAAAACTCAGGGTTGTTTTTTTTTGAGACAGAGTCTCATTATGTTGCCCTTGGTAGAGTGCTGTGGGGTCACAGCTCACAGCAACCTCCAACTCTTGGGCTTAAGCGATTGATTGTCTTGCCAAAGCCTTCCAAATAGCTGGGATTACGGGTACCCGCCACAACGCCTGGCTGTTTCTTTGTTGTAGTTGTCATTGTTGTTTAGCAAGCCCAGGCTGGGTTTGAACCTGCCAGCCCTGGTGTATGTAACCACTAAGCTACAGGCATCAAGCTGAAAAACTAGGGTTTTTCGGTTATTGAATTTTTTGAGTTTCTTTATGTGTTTTGGATACTACCCATGTATCAGGTATATGATTAACATTTTCTTTCATCCTGTGGGTTTTCTTTTCACTGTCTTGGCATCCTTTCTCTTTATGCCTTGCTCTGGTCTCCTCACCTCCCTATCTTCTGAGGTGTGCTTTCTAGCTATGGCTGGCTGGCCTCCAAATCCAGTAGTTCTCTTAGCTTGAATGTCTAGTAGCATTTTATACTTGACAGCTCTCTCCTCGAACTTCCTCCCTCAACCTGTCAGCTTGAGGACTTCACTGTCCTCCTCCCTCTCTAATTGCTCTGTGTTGTGTTTTCCCACCATTTTTACTTCCTTCAGCTGGAAGATGCTCATTTCCCACAGATTCTTCGGCTCTTATTCTTCAAGTGGTGCCTATCAGCAAATGAGACCCTAACCTTTATCCCCCATTCCTAATTTCTTTTCCAAATAGTGGCTTATTCAACATGAGAAAGCTGAATAAGAACATAAAACAGGGCGGCGCCTCTGGCTCAGTGAGTAGGGCCCCAGCCCCATATACGGGAGGTGGTGGGTTCAAACCTGGCCCCCGCCAAAAACTGCAAAAAAAGACAAAAAAAGAAAAGAAAAAACAAAACACACTTGCCTGGTCCATTTTCCTTAGTTGCCTTCTGCTTCTTCAAATTTAGCATGTTTGGAATACATTTTTTTTCCCCTGCCTTTTCTACCCCACCAAACCAGTTCTCCTCTTCCTCAGTTTCCTGTTCCTTTTACCATTTCTCCCCCGTCCACTTCCCTCATCTGTGTATTTCTGTCTCTCTGACATTGGCTCAAGGTCTCATTATCTCTCAGTTAATCTTGCTGTACTGCCCCAGCATACAAAGCAAACCAAAGCAAATTAGCCTTTTTATTCTCTCTCTCTCTCTCTTTTTTTTTTTTTTTTTTTTTTGCATAGAACAGAAGCTTACATTTACAGGGATATTTCTCTCTTAAGAGTTTTTGTTTATTTGTTTGTTTTTTGAGGCAGGTGTCACTTGGTTACCCTGGAATCATCATAATCATAGCTCATTTCTATCTCAAACTCCTGGCCTCAAGAGAGCCTCCTGCCTTAGCTTGCCCAAGTAGCTGGGACTACAGGTGCATGTTACCATGCCCGGCTAAAATTTTTTTTTTTTGCCTGGCTAAATTTTTAAGTTTTTGTAGAGACAAGATCTCACTATGGTACCCAGCTTGGTCTAGAATTTCTGGCTTCAAGTGATCTCCTGCCTCCCTATCCTGAAGTACTGTGATCCTTAGCACAAGCTACCACTCTCAGTCCTTAAAGTGGTGTTAATCCTTCTCTCCTTCCTGTTGCCTGCCTCTTTCCCTTCCAGTCCTTCTTCACTCTGGATCCAAATGAGCCTTCCCAATGTGCAGTCCTAATCCTTATGCCTTTTATGCTTACTCTGTGGCTCATGCATTACCTGCCAGGTTTGTAGGAATGTTTTAGCCTGGCATTGCCTGCCCTCATTATGCCCTGAACGATTACTTTCTGGTGTGGATGGAAAAGAAGCCATACTCTATAAAATATTTAAAGAGGTTTATTCTGAGCCAAATTTGAGGACCAAGACCTGGAGCCACCCCCAAGAAGCAAGTGGGCTTGTGGCGGTGGGGTTACAGTTTGGTTTTATACATTTCAGGGAGACAGGAATTACAGGTGAAGTAATAAATAAATCAGTATGTGGAAGGTATACATTGGTTTGGCCCCAAAAGGTGGGATATCTCAAAGTGGGGCTTATAGGGTATAGGTGGGGCTTATAGGGTATAGGTGTGTTTGGCTGACAATTGGCTGAAAGAAGTAGACTCTGTCTAATAGACCAGGAATCAGCAAAAAGGAATGCTGAATTAAGATAAGTGTCTGTTAATTAGAGACATACTAGAGGATACATGGCCAGACTCGAGTGTTTGTTGTGTATATTGACACTAAATACTGTGTCCATGTTGGCTCTCTGCTGTATCTCCAACATTTAGCACAATCCCTGACACATAGTAGGAAGTCAGTTATGCAGTTATGTCTTGCCTAGCCTTAGGCCTGTTAATGAGTCCCAAGAACATCTCTAAGAGGGGGGGGAGGGGCCGTGCCTGTGGCTCAAAGGAGTAGGGCGCTGGCCCCATATACCTGAGATGGCGGTTTCAAACCCGGCCCCAGCCAAAAACTGCAAAGAAAAAAAAGGGGGGGGGGGGGCATGATGAGACATGTCTGATCTCCTTTCTCCTGTTTTAGGTATCCCGTTGGGCAAGAAGGTGTCCAGTCACTTGCTGCGGGGGTCGGGGGGGGGAGGGGCCTTAAGATTCTATTTCAGTTCACACTAGCTTCATCTCTTGTTGCCTTCCCTGCCTGTGTCCCCACCGATTTTTCATCCTATCTTTACTGCCTTTCTTCAGTCTGGTACTTTCCTGCTCTGGTCCGTGTCTATTGAAACTGCTCATCCTTCAGGGTCCAAGTCACATGACAGTTTTCCATGAAGCTTTCCTACTGAGGCCTTTAGATAGAAGTAGTACTCCTTTGAACGCCTATGACATCCTGTATCTAATTTATGTCACTTAATTATTTTTGCCTTTATTATTTTTTAAAAAATGTTTGCTTACCTTTAAAAATAATACACACCTGGCTCAGCGCCCTTAGCACAGTGGTTACGGCACTGGTCACATACACTGGGTTTGAACTGCAACAACAACAAAAATAGCCGGGCATTGTGGCAGGCACCTATAGTCTCAGCTACTTGAGAGGCTGAGGCAAGAGAATCGCTTAAGCCCAAGAGTCTGAGGTTGCTGTGAGCCGTGACGCCATGGCACTCTACCGATATAATAATAATACGTACCCATTTATTCAAGTACAAAAGAATATGGAAACAAAAGTCTCTTTCTGACCCCTTTCCAGATACTATTACTGTAAGTGGACTGGTGTGTGTGTGTGTGTGTGTGTGTGTGTGTGTGTGTGTGTGTGTTTTATAGTTCCACTCATGTACAGCTTCCTTGGAGACGTGTCTTAATTTCTCTGCTTCCCACAGGAATTACCATACTGTGTGCACTCAGACAATACTTAATTGACTTCCTACTATGTGCCAGGGATTGTGCTAAATGTTGGAGATACAGCAGAGAACCAACATGGACACAGTATTTAGTGTAAGGGAATAACATTAGGTGTGGCTCTCGCCTGTCATCCTAACACTCTGGGAGGCTGGGGTGGGTGGTTGCTTGAACTCAGGAGTTCAAGACTGATCTGCCCAAGAGTGAGACTGTGTCTCTACTAAAAAAAAAAAAAGAAAAAATTGAGATAAACTAGTTGGGCATTATGGGAGGTGCTTGTAGTCCCAGCTACATGGGAGGCTAAGGCAAGAGGATTGCTTAAGTCCAAAAGTTTGAGGTTATTGTGAACTGTGATGGCGTCAGGGCATTCAACCCAGGGCGACAATAAATCAATCTCAAAAAATTTTTACCAAATATTCTCTACCTGATGGCCACCTCTTTGTAAAATTTCATAATGAATATTTTGTAAACAAAGATATATTTAGGTACAATGTTTCATTTTCCTCATGTATATGATGACTTTGGGACACCCTGTATGTTTAGGTGAAAGAATGTATAGGCTGGATGCAAGGGCTCACACCTGTAATCCTAGCACTGTGGGAGGCCAAGGTGGGAAGATCACTTCAGCTCAGGAGTATGAGATCAGCCTGATCAAGAGCAAGACCTTGTCTCTACTAAAAATATAAAAAATTAGCTGGGCATGGTGGTGTGTGCTCAACTACTCAGGAGGCTGAAGCAGGAGGATCCTGGAGCCCAGGAGTTTGAGGTTGCAGTGAGCTATGATGATGCCACTCACTGTACTCAGTTTTCCTGAGCTCAAGGAATCCACTCACCTCAGCCTCCCAGAGTGCTAGATTATAGGCGTGAGCCGCCGCACCTAGCCAGACCTATTTATTATTTAATACCCTCTCATTTCTAGTTTCTCTCCCACCACTTTCTGAAATTGTTTTTATTAAGTCAAAAGCAAGCTCACATTGCCAAATTCAATGGACACTTAGCTGTCTTTGTTTTGATCAGCCACTCAGTAAAATTTGGCACAGCTGACTCTTGTATTCAAAGTCTCCTCTGTGTGATTAGTGACAGTCCTGTTCTTACTATTCCTCCTGTCTCAGTAAATAACTCCATTTGGTCCCCTTTTTGGTTCTTTCTTCTTCCCCTAACCTCTAAATGCTAGTCTTAGATCCTCTGTCTAGATGACCAGCCCCATTCCATGCCTTTAAATATCACCTGTATTCCCCAGCCTTCCAGCTTCTCGTCAACTGTAACCAACTCCCTAAGCTCCAGATTTCAGCAGCCATCCTGACACAGGATGGGCATATTCCATGGACTTCCCAAACATTATGTGTCTAGCACAGTTCTCTTAGCTTTCCCCCAAAAACCTATTTCTTTTTTTTTTAGAGACAGAGTCTCACTTTGTTGCCCCTAGTAGACTGCTGTGGTGTCACAGCTCACAGTAACCCCCAGCTCTTGAGCCCAGGCGATTCTCCTGCCTCAGCCTCTCGTAGCTGGGACTACAGGCGCCCACCACAACACCCAGCTATTTTTTTGTTGCAGTTTGGCCGGGGCTGGGTTTGAACCCACCACTCTCGGTTTATGGGGGGGGGGGTACCCTACTCACTGAGCCACAGGCACCTCCCACCCCCCCGAAAAGCCTATTTCTTCTTTAATCTCTCCATTGCTCAATTTAAAAATCTTAGTTCCAGGTTTATTTTTTTTTTGTTCAAGACAGAACCTCAAGCTTTTGCCCTGAGTAGAGTACTGTGGTGTCACAGCTCACAGCAACCTCCAACTCCTGGGCTCAAGCAATTCTCCTATCTCCGCCTCCCAAGTACCTGGGACTATAGGTGCCCGCCACAATCCCGGCTATTTTTTGGTTGCATTTGTCGTCGTTTGGCGGGCCTGGGCTGGATTCAGACCCACCAGCTCTGCTGTATGTGGTTGGCACCTTAGCCACTTGAGCCACAGGCACCGAGCCAGTTCCAGATTTCTTACAGTAAAGCCTACAGCTGTGTCAACAAGGCCTTGTGTGATCTGCCTTCTGCCTTTCAACTTTCCCTTGTCTTTTGCCATTCTTGCCATGTTCACGAGCTGCTGCCTTGGGACCTCCTCATTATTTCTCACATGGCCCAGTTCATTTTCACCAGGGGAGAGAAATGTAGAACATAATTCACAGGCTGTGGTTTACATAGCATCCTGGATGGAGGCACTGTCAGGCAATGCTAGGTATACAGAAAACACAACAAAACAGGACCTCGCCATAGAGAACAAAGAAAAAAGTGGGTCTTAGACATGTTGAGTGTGAGGTGAGATGTCTTTGCCATGCCTTAGTGAAGATGTATGCGGGCAATTAACCGGAGGGCAGCTTTTCTTTTTTTTTTTAATCTTTTCTCGGGCTGCGCCTGTGGCTCAGTGAGTAGGGTGCTGGCCCCATATGCCAAGGGTGGCGGGTTCAAACCCAGCCCTGGCCAAACTGCAACAACAACAACAACAACAAAATCTTTTCTCATGCATGCTAAAATGAAACAAAGATATGGTATGTAATAGACATTGTCTCTGAAATTTTATTTATATTTTTAAGTTTAAGTAGTTCTGCCTTCAGAGGAGAAAAAGCATTTGGCCCCAAAACACCTTGAAATTGCGGTTGTGTATAGGCCACTGGTAACAGTATATAGGATAAAAAAAATTTAGTTCAGATCTTTTTTTTTTTTTCTTTACAGGAGACTTAATGGAGAATTTAGTTCCTCATCCTGAATTCAAGATGCTGAGTGTTCGTAACATTCCTCAAATGTCTGAGAATTCACTGGCATATAGCACGTTTACTTGGGCTGGCCTCCTCAAGCATTTGAGACAGATGCTCATTTCTAATGCAAAGATGGAAGAAGGTAAAGGGTATTTTTAAAATATGCAGCCCACAATCTGGGAAGAGTGCCTGTCCTGGAGCTCTCAAATATAAACTGGCTTGGACCAGTTGAAATAATGGTCCCTTCTTCTGGCCTGGGAGGCTCCTACAGAAAGTCACCAGGACATCCCAGGAGGGCTTCTTATTCATTTCACAGTTTTATTACCAAAAAATATTTCAGATGAATGCCATATTTTAAAAAATTATATTATTGGCTCAGCGCCTGTTGCTCAGTGGTTAGGGCACTGGCCACATATACCGGGGTGGCAGGTTTGAACCTGGCCTAGGCCTGCTAAACAACAATGACAACTACAATAACAACAACAACAACAAAAATAGCTGGGCTTTGTGGCGGATGCCTGTAGTCCCAGCTGCTTGGGAGCCTGAGGCAGAAGAATTGCTTAAACCCAAGAGTTTAAGGTTGCTGTGAGCTGTGACGCCACTGTGCTCTACCCAGGGTGACAGCTTGAGATTCTGTCTCAAAAAAAAAAAAAAAAGAAAAATGCCTGGGTGGCACCTATGGCTCAATGAGCCATATACTGAGGGTGGCGGGTTCAAACCCAGTCCCGGCCAAACGGCAACAACAATAAAAAAATAGCCAGGCATTGTGGCGGGCGCCTGTAGTCCCAGCTGCTCGGGAGGCTGAGGCAAGAGAATCGCCTACACCCAGGAGTTAGAGGTTACTGTGAGCTGTGAGACTCTGTCTCTTAAAAAAAAAAAAAAAAAAAAATGCCTAGTCTCTCTCAGAGACCTCAGCTGTGGGGAGAAGTTTTAGTTTTTCTGGCTATTCAGTCTTAACAGTGGTTCATTTGCTTTCTAGCCTCCAAAACTTAATTCTCCTCGTCTTCTTTCCTGTTCCCTGTCTTCTTGTGTATACCTTTTATGAAATCGCTTTAGTAGGCCGAGCACAGTGGCTTATGATTGTAATCCTAGCACTCTGGACGGCCGAGGTAAGAGGATCACTTGAGCCCAAGAGTTTGAGGTTGCTGTGAGCTGTGACACCATGGGATTCTCTACCCAAGGCAACAGAGTGAGACTCTGTCTCAATAAAAGAAAAAAACTAGCTATGCCAGACACCTGTAGTCCCAGCTCTTCAGGAGGCTCAGATAAGAGGATCACTTGAGCCCAGGAGCCTGAGGTTGCTGTGAGGTATGACACCATTGCACTCTACCTAGGGTGACAAAGTAAAACTCTGTATCAAAAAAAAAAAAGAAATCTCTTTATTGCCTTAGCAAGATTTGGGAGGAGAATGGCAGTAAACTGGTATGTTCAGTCTGTCCTGTCTAACTGGAAATCACTACTCAGTATTATTTTAGTAGCATATATATACAACGAATTAAAATAACTTAGGTTTCAATGCTGTGAAAGTGTATTTTCTCAACACTTATAATATTTTATTGGTTTTAGATTGTAATGCCAGATACTTGAAGATAAATAGAAAGTTTACATCTTAAAGTAGTGCTTCCCAAATTTTTTGGCCACAGTACCTGTTTTTCTAGAAATACTTATTAATCTCTTAAGGAACACAATGTTCCTCAGGGTAGTATGAGACATGCTGCTCTGAGCTCACTTAGGTACATAAACCACAGTTTGCTTATTTTCTCATGCAGAACTTTAGGGCATCAGCATTTTTTCACAGTTGCAGAGTTTGAATGTATAAATGGTTTACTTTCTTTTTTTGTCAAGCAGGCTCAGGCCGGGTTTGAACCCGCCACCTCTGGTGCACAGGACTGGCGCTCTAACCACTGACTTATGGATGCTCAGCCATGTATAAATATATTTATGCCACAAACCAGATTGAGGGATCTAGTTTTATGACTGCTTGTGTTATCAGTTTTACCTTTATAAAGATAGGCCCTGTTTCTGTCACTATCAGCAACGTACCTGTTTCCACGTGTTCAGCAATGGGAGGAACAAGTAATCCAACAGGGAGCAAGGCAGAAGTCAGTGTGTTCTGTGACCTAGCTGTCACATGCTGTCATTCTGTACTGTCCTTTGGGTCATTAAAGTTGGCCCTATCCAGTGTGGGAGAGTGTGGCCCAAGGACTAAAAGGGGTCATCGTGGAGGCTGACTGACTGCCCTCTGCCATCTCTCCCCGATGAATCTTGCTTTTCCACATGCAGAATATACTCTTCCTCTCCCAAGGCTCCAGATATTAGATCCCGTTAGCACACCAGCCTGTAGTCCAGAATCTTGTTTTCTAAAAGTAGTGTGGATTTATACTCCTCGGTTGAAATTTCTTAAGTACAGTTACTTGACTTCTGTTTTTATTTTATTTTTTTGGAGACAGAGTCTTATAATGTCACCCTCAGTAGGTTGCCGTGGCGTCCCAGTTCACAGCAACCTCAGACTCTTGGGCTCCAGTGATCCTCTTGCCTCTTTTTTTTTTTTTTTTTTTAGACAGAGTCTCACTATGTTGCCCTCAGTAGAGTGCCATGGCATCATGGCTCACGGCAACCTCCAACTCTTGGGCTTAAGCAGTTCTTTTGCCTCAGCCTCCCAAGTAGCTGGGACTATAGGCGCTTGCCACAACACACCGCTATTTTTCTGTTGGAGTTGTCATTGTTGCTTAGCTGGCTCAGGCTGGGTTTGAACCTGCAAGCCTCTTTGTATGTGGCTGGTGCCCTAACCACTGTACTATGGGCGCTGAGGCTCAGTTCTTCTATTTTAGTATAGATGGGGTCTTGCTTTTGCTCAGGCTAGTCTCAAACTCGTGAGCTCAAGCTATCCACTCGCCTTGGCCTCCTAGAGTGCTAGGATTACAGGCGTGAACCACCACTCCTGGCCATAGTGCCTTGATGTACGTACTCTGGCGGAACAGGAATGGGATAACTGGTAGACACTCTTCTGAAGAGGGGAAGAAAATGTCCGGACTTGGTGGCTCACACCTATAATCCTAGCACTCTAGAATGCTGAGGCAGGTGGACTGCCTGAGCTCAGGAGTTCAAGATCAGCCTGAGCAAGAGTGAGACCCCCCAACTCTTTAAAAAAAAAAACTAGTCGGGCATTGTGGCGGGTGCCTGTAGTCCCAGCTACTAAGGAGGCTGAGACAAGAGGATCACTTCAACCCAAGAGTTTAAGGTTACAGTAGGCTACAATGCCACAGCACTCCACCAAGGGTGACAAACTGAGACTTTGTTTATTTAAATCAAGTGGTGTCATGTCATATGTATTTGGTGTCTACAACTTTTATTCAGCATATTTTGTGACCCTCTTTCCAATTCAATACATTTAGACATGACTTACTGTTTTTCATAACTATGTAGTTTTCTGTAACATATGTGTCACAATTTATTGAATGCACATAGATTACACAGTAAAATAATTCTACATGGGTAGTGTAAAAACTATCAGTTGATAACCTTCTCCTATTTTCTCCTTCCCAGAGGCAACTATTTGCAGTACTGTGTTGGTGGCTCTTTTGCTGTTTTTATCAATTCACTGTCCTTTATTGGTTTCTCAGTTAGGCATTATCTACTTAGTTCCCACTATGAAAGGTTAGGAGTTAGCTCTTCCCCACACACTGGCTTCTAACCACTACAATTACCCTCTGTCTCCTCCTCCTTCCAATATAGTAGTATCATTTGGCTAAGCCAATTCTGCTTTATATTATGACCAAGTAAATGCTGTTCACACTCAGCCATGTAATAGACTGTACTGTGATTACTTTTCTTTCCTGTATAATTTTTTATTTTCTTTAGAGTTAATAATTGCTTGCTTGTTTGCTCTAGTTTTTCCATGTATCTATTGGTGTTCAACTGTCAGTGTTTTTCTACTTGTCTAATTTTCTTCTTGATCTATTCAGGTATTTTGTCCGTCAGGTATTTCCCTAACCAGAGACCCTTACTCATATCCTGTCCAAAAAATAAGCTTAGTTTTCTGCTGGAGTATTGGAGTCATCATTGTTTGTAGACAAGTCTAGCAGCATTCCAAAAGCAAGAATCAAAGGTAGATGTGATCTACATGATTGCAAAGCCAACTTAAATGGTTTTTAGCTTTTTCATGGATTCCCTGAAGGAATCTTGCATCACCCATGTTCTGGGCACAGAGAACAATAATGTGTAAAAAAAACAAGGCATCACTAATGTAGAGATGAAAGTGGTAGTCACTGCGTGTGAAAACATTTTGGAAAACCTTAACCCATTTATTTTATTAAAATTTTACATATGCTCAAGAATGAGACATGATTTTTTTTTTTTTTTTTTTTGAGACAGTGTCACTCTGTGCCCCTGATAGAGTGCCCTGTAGTCATCACAGCTCACAGTACCCTCAAACTCTTGGGCTCAAGCAATCCCTTTGCCTCAGCCTCCTGAGTAGCTGGGACTATAGGAGCCTGCCACAACACCTGGCTGGTTCTTTTTCTATAAAAGAGTATTTTTTTTTAGTATTTTTATTTGACTAGTCAATTTTTTTTTTTGGAGACAGGGTGTCGCTGTATTGCCCCAGCTGGAGTGCAGTGAGATCATAGTGCACTCCAGGCTTAAACTCCTAGGCTCAAGCAATCCTCCCACCTCAGCCTTCTTAAGTAGCTGGAACTACAGTTGCATGCCACCACGCCTATCTGACTAGTCAATTTTCAGTCCTATTTTTATTTTGTTTCTACATCTTCAATATTTTTCTGTGTGTCTTATGTGTTTATAAAGGTGTGTATACACACACACACACACAGGCCAAGCACTGGCTCATGCCTGTAATCTGAGCACTTTAAAAAAGCATATACAGCTGAGGCAAGATAATTGCCTAAGCCCAGGAACTAGAGGTTGCTGTGAGCTGTGTGATGCCACAGCACTCTACTGAGGATGATAAACAGACTCTGTCTGTACAAAAAAAGTAAATAAATAAAAATAAATAAATAAGCATATACAGTGAAGTTTACCTTTTTCATAGATGTATGAACTTTGACAAACTTACATAGTGTATAACCACCACCTCAACTGAGGTAGAGTATTTCAATTATCCCCCAAATTTCTCTCACACCCCTTTGTAGGCAGTCTGTCTTTTCACTCCTATAAAAAACTATAAGAATTTTGTTCCTTTAGTTTTGCTTTTTGTAGAATGTCCTATAAATGGAATCATATAGTATGTAATCTTTTGCGTCTACCTTGTTTCACTTAGCATAATACCTTTGTCAATGTTGTTGCATTTATTGGTAGTTTGTTTTTATTGCTGAGTTGAATTCCTTCATATGAATATCTCATGCCATCCTCAGAATTGGGTGGCTTGAATCACTGTAGGATATCTAGGTAAGAATTTTTAAACCAGGCGGTGCCTGTGGCTCAGTGAGTAGGGTGCTAGCCCTATATACAGAGGGTGGTGGGTTCAAACCTGGCTCCAGCCAAACCGCAACAAAAAATAGCCAGGCATTGTGGAGGGCGCTTGTAGTACCAGCTACGAGGGAGGCTGAGGCAAGAGAATCTCGTAAGTCCAAGAGCTGGAGGTTGCTGTGAGCTGTGACGCCATGGCACTCTACCAAGGGAAATAAAGTAAGACTCTGTCTCTACAAAAAAAAAAAACAAAAAAAAAAAAAAAAGAATTTTTAAACCTTGGTGGAGCCTGTGACTCAGTGGGCAGGGCGAGCCCCATATACTGAGAGTGGCAGGTTCAAACCCAGCCCCAGCCAAACTGCAACAAAAAAATAGCTGGAAATTGTGGCAGGTGCCTATAGTCCCAGCTACTCAGGAGGCTGAGGTAAGAGAATTTTTAAACCTTTAGAGGAAAAATGAACTTTCATGTATCAAGTCAAAATTTTTAAGCCAGAGCTGGGTTTGGTGGCTCATGCCTATAATCATAGTAAGTCAGGAGGCTGAGGTGAAATGACTTGAGGCCAGGAATTTGAGAACATCTTGGGCAACATAGTGAGACCTTGTCTCAAATACAAGACCTCGTGTTCAAAGTTACATAGAAAGTCTATTGCTAGGGTGGTGCCTGTGGCTTAAAGGAGTAGGGCACTGGTCCCATATATATGCTGGAGGTGGCGGGTTCAAACCCAGCCCCAGCCAAAACTAGAAAAAAAAAAAACAAAGAAAGTCTATTGCTGGCTGGGTGCCATAGCTCAGTGGTTAGGGTGCTGGCCATATGTACCAGGGCTGGTGGGTTTGAACCGGCCCAAGCCTGCTAAAACGAGAACAAACAAACAAACAAAATAGGTGGGTGTTGTGGTGGGTACTTGTAGTTCCAGCTACTAGGGAGGCTGAGGCAAGAGAATTGCTTGAGCCCAAGGGTTTGAGCTCTTGGCTCAAGAGTTTGAGGTTGCTGTGAGCTATAACGCCATGGCACTCTATAAAGGGCAACAAAGTGAGACTCTGTCTCGATTAAAAAAAAAAGTCTATTGCTGTTTTTTCTTTTGGTAGGTATTGATTGGCAAGTACGACCTCCCTTATCAGGACTTCCTCCTCTTGGTAAAATGCCCCTCAACAAGGAGCTTCATTTTAACACTTCCATTGCTAACTTGGTCATCCTTCGTGGGAAAGATGTGCAAAGTGCGGATCTGGGTAAGTAGTTAACATGACACTTAACGAGGTACATTTTACACGGGTGTATGGCACATCATTTTCCTGTGTTTACTCTTGGAGAAAAGAAAGTGTGCTTGCATGGCAAAATGTACCCATTGTATGGGTTAGAGTGAAAACCAAGATACAATTGGTTTAAAGAAGATAAAAGTTGGAGGCCGAGGCAGGTGGATTATTGAGCTCAGGGGTTTTAGACCTACTTGAGTAAAAGCGAGACCTTGTCTCTACTAAAAATAGAAAAAATTACTGGGGCATTGTGGTAGGTGCCTGTAGTCCCAGCTACTCAGGAGCCTGAAGCAAGAGGAGCACTTGATCCTAGGAGTTTGAGGTTGCTGTGGGAGGCTGAGGTGGGAGGATCCCTTGAGCTTAGAAGTTAGACAACCTAAGCAAGAGCAAGATCTTGCCTCTACTAAAAATAGAAAAATTGGCCGGGTGAGGTGGCTCAAAACTAGAATCCTAGCACTCTGAGAGGCTGAGGCCAGTGGATTGTTTGAACTGAGGAGTTTGAGATCAGCCTGAGCAAGAGTGAGACCCCATCTCTACTAAAAATAGAAAAACTATCTGGGCATTGTAGTGGACGCCTGCCACCCCAACTACTCAGAAGGCCAACACAAGAGGAGTGCTCAAGCCCAAGAGTTTGAGGTTGTTCTGAACTATGATGACACCATGGCACTCTAGCCAGGCCAACAGAGTGAGGCTTTGTCAAAAATAAAAAAAAAAAAAAAAAAAAGAAAAATTAGCTGGACATGGTGGTGTGTGTCTATAGTCCTAGCTACTCTGCAGGAAGGGCACAAGAAGATTGCTTGAGCCCAGGGGTTGAATTTGAGGTTGCAGTGAGCTACAATGATGTCACAGCACTCTAGTTAGGGTAACAGAGCAAGACTCCGTCTCAAAAAAAGAAAAAAGAGGCCTGGCATGGTGACTCACGCCTGTAATCTTAGCCCTCTGGGAGGCCAAGGCAGGTGGATTGCCCTGAGACGAGCCTTAGCAAGGTTCAAGACCAGCCTGAGCAAAAGAGAGACATTGTCTCTAAAAATAGCTGCGTTTTGTGGCAGGTGCCTGTGGTCCCAGCTACTTGGGAGGCTGAGACAAGAGAATCTCTTGAGCCCCAAGGGTTGGAGGTTGCTGTGAGCTATGATACTACGGCACTCTACAGAGGATGACACAATGAAACTCTGTCTCAAAAAAAGAAAAGAGTAGTATTCTTATTAGGCTTATTTTTATCTATCAGGTCTCTAGGTTCACTTTATTCCTTTCTTTTGTTTGTTTTTTTTGAGGTAGTCTCACTTTGATGTCCTGGGTAGAGTGCTGTGGTGTCATAGCCCATAGCAACCTCGAACTCCTGGGCTCAAGAGATCCTTTTGCCTCAGCCTTCTGAGTGTTTACAGGCAACCTTTACAACGCCAAACTAGCTTTTCTGGGTTTTTTTTCTAGTAGAGATGAGGTCTGCTTTGATTAGGCTGGTCTTGAACTCCTGAGCACAGGTGATTCACCTGCTTCAGCATCCCAGTATGCTAGGATTACAGGTGTGAGCCACTGTGACCGGCCCATTTTATCTTTCTTTGATGGCTTTAGTAGTGTCATATTTGCTACTGTGTTTTGTGAGTTTTTTTTTTTTTTGTTTTTTTTTTTCTTCATATCAATAGGGTCTCACTGTGTTGCCCCAGCTGGTCTTAAACTCTTGGCCTCAAGTGATCCTCCCACCTCAGCTTCTAAAAATGCTAGGATTGGCTGGGTGTAGTGGCTCATGCCTGTAATCTTAGCACTCTGGGAGGCTAAGGGGGGTAGATTGCCTGAGTGCACGAGTTTGAGACCAGCCTGAGCCAGAGTGAGACCCTGTCTCTAAAAACAGCCAGGCCTTGGGGTGGACACCTGTAGTCCCAGTTACTGGGAGTCAGAGGCAAGAGAATCACTTGAGCCCCAAGGGTTGGAAGTTGCTGTGAGCTATGATGCGATAGCACTCTATGGAGGGCAACAAAGTGAGACTGTCACACACAAAAAAAAATGATAGCATCCTATCATGCTATAGGATAATGGGTGTGGGCCTCTGTACCTGGCCACACTGGCTACTTCTTGCTGTGATATAAAGAAAACCAATCAATTTATTCCTTATAATATCCCTTAGACAATGAACTAATAATAATGTAAAATAGATCATTTCAGCTGGGTACAGTGGCTCACACCTATAATCTTCCTGCTTCAACCTCCCAAGTAGCTACTACTACAGGCATGTGTGTGCCAATATACCTAGCCAGTTTTTCTTATATATTGTTTTGGTTTTGATTTAAGTTTTCAAATTTCAGATTAATATTAGGGTAGAAATGATTAGGTTACAATGTTTGCATTTGTTAGGTAAGGTCCCAGTTGTAGTTGTGTCCCACACCCAGGAGGTGTGCCATGCACCCTTACATTGTGCCCATAAGCTAGGAAAGCTCCCTCCTTTCCTCCCTCCCCCCACCCTGAATGGATTTGAGTTGTTCAGTTATGTGGGCATGCATTAGTTTGTTGGCTTCATATCAGTATTGAGTACATTGGATGCTTTTTTCATTCAGGTTTTCTTTTTTTTTACTGGCCTCCCAAGGTGCTGGTGTTACAGGTGTGAGTCCCTGGCCAAAATAAGGAGATTTTAAAAAGGTTATATAAAGTCATCCATCTTCCAAAATTCACCCATAGCAATGACACAAATGCACAAGTTGTTCTTTTGTAGATGTCCATTGCAATATCTTTCACATTAACAAAATGTGGGAATAACCTACATACCTAAGACTAGGAAACTTTTTTAAATTAGGAAACTTCTTAAACAGGCTGGGCATAGTGGCTCATGCATACAAGCTTAACATTCTGGGAGGCTGGATTTCTTGAGCTCAGGGGTCCAAGACTAGCCTAAGCAAAAGCTAGGCCCCATCTTACTAAAAACAGAAAAACTATCCAAGTGTAGTGGCACATTCCTATAGTCCCAGTTACCCAGGAGGCTGAGGCAAGAGTATTGTTTGACACCAGAAATTTGAGGTTGCTGTGAGCTATGATGTCATGATAATTCTACTTAGGAGTGACAGACTGAGGCCCTGTCTCAAAAAAAAAGAAAAAAGAAAAGAAAAGAAAAAAGAAAAAAAAAGCCAGGCATGGTAGCTCATGCCTATAATCCTAGCACTCTGGGAGGCTGAGGTGGGTAGATAGCCTGAGCTCAGGAGCTCAGGAGTTTTAAGAGACCAGCCTGAGCAAGAACGAGACCCCATCTCTAAAAAATAGCCGGGCATGGTGGTGGGAGCCTGTAATCCCAGCTACTTGGGAGGCTGAGGCAAGAGGATTGCTTGTGCCCAAGAGTTTGAGGTTGCTGTGAGGTATGATACCATGGCACTCTATCAAGGGTGACAAAGTAAGACTCTGTCTCAAAAAAAAAAAAAGAAAGGCTGGGCTATGTAGCACATGCCTGTAATCCTAGCACTCTGGGAGGCCAAAGTGGGGTGGATTGCTTGAGCTCACAAGTTCGAGACCAACCTAAGCAAAAGCGAAACCCTGTCTCTACTAAAAATAGAAAGACTGAGGCAAGAGTGTTGCTTGAGCCCAGGTGTTGGAGGTTGCTATGAGCTATGATGCCCTGGCACTCTACTCAGGGCATCAGCTTGAGACTCTGTCTCAAAAAAAAAAAAAAAAAAAAAAAAAATTAGAAAACCTCTTAAACAAATTTTGGGATATTCACATAAGGGACCCTTAAAGATAAGTTATATTTATTGATATAAAAAGAGGTTGATGATATTACATAGAATGAAAAATGCAGGCTGAGCACAGTGGCTCACACCTGTAATACCAGCAACTATTGGAGGCCAAGGTATTACTTGAGGGCAGGAATTTTTTTTTTTTTTTTTTTTTTTTTTTTGTGCTTTTCGTCTTTTTATTGTAAAGTAAAACATAGATACAAGAAACCACACAGAACACACAGAATTATTATAAGGTAATCATCACACAGGTGAAGAAACAAATTGTGGCAGCCAACCCAAAAGTCCCTTTAAGGGCCTCATCGCACACACACCCCCTTCCCGCCTCTCACAAGTGGCCACTGTCCTAACTTCTACAGTAATCACTTCTTTGCACTTTTTAAAAAGGATGCTTTCGTTCAGATGTGCACCCCTAGATTCTACAGTCTCACCTGCTCAAAGAGTGTGATAATGCCTTTTAATCTACAGATCCTTTTTCTTCGCTTTACAATTTGTCTATTGAAGGATCTGGGTTGTAGAGTTTCCTCACTCTGGATTTTGCTGCCTGCACATTCAAGATACAGTTAAAAATGTTCCCCTGCCCTTTATATTTCTAGAAGGTCAGCCTTAGAGAGGGCAGGAATTTGAAATCAGCCTGGGGAACATAGTGAGACCCCCTTGTTTTCTTCCCACCTTGGACACTCAGAGTGCTGGGATTACAAGGTATGAGCCACCTTGCTGGCCCTTTTAATGCCTGTTTTTTGTGTTTGTTTTTTTTTAATGCTAGTTTTAAAAGGCAAAAAAAAGTTTTTGAATGAAATATATAAGAAAATATTCATCTATTAATTTGTTTTCACAATGATTAATTGATGCTATAAAGAATGGCTCATGTTGTTTTTACTCTAGAGGGATTTAAAGACCCAGCTCTCTATACCTCCTGGTTAAAGCCTGTTGATGCTTTCAACATGTGGAAAACCCAGCGAGCCTTTAGCAAGTATGAGAAGTCTGCAGCCTTGGTCAGCAATAGCCAGTTCTTAGTAAAACCACTCGATATGATTGTGGGCAAAGCATGGAATATGTTTGCTTCAAAGTAAGTAAAGAATAAGTCTACAAACTTTTCTAACCTTAGGTAGACGATACCGTGTTAAAGCATGAAGTCGGATGTGGAGTAAGCATGGTTACTCCTTAGTAGGTGTGAAGACTTGGGCATCTTGCTTCAAGGCTTCATTTCCTCACCTATGAAACTGGTCCTGACTGAGAAAATTTCGGGTGAGAATTAAATGAGATAATCATGTAAAACACCTAGTATAATGCCTCGCTAGTAAATGACATTATTATTATTTTAATATTATTATTCTTGTTGACTAAATGAATATTTTCTAAGCCACATGAAATTAAAGTAGAAATTTCATTATAAGGCAGGGACAATAAATAAGTTTCAAAACTAAGATGCTTAGGAGAGTGGAAGAAATCCTGCTCTTCCTCAGTAAGATACATGTCAAGTTAAACTCTGATACTAGGAAAAGTCCACTTGATACTAAGAAATATCTTACTAGGGTTCTTGACCTCTACCACAATTACTTAATGTCAAAGCAAAATTCCTCAAATGTCTCAACAAAGCCTCTACCCATAGCCCAGCTGTCCTGTGGTGGCCATTGCATAATTCCCCAGTCCTCAGCACCGTGAACCCTGTGTTTTCTTTGGGTATCATTCTCTTCCCACTCTTACTACATGGTAGCAGCATTATTATGCCAATTTAATCCACATCTGCCCTTGATATTCTTTTTTAGACATGATTTCTCCTGCCTCAGAACATTTTGGAGGAGGGAAGGGATTGAGAGGACCACCTTGACATAACTACAAATTATTGGGTTTTTTTAGAGACAGAGTCCCACCCTATGCCCCTGAGCAAAGTGCCGTGGCATCACAGCTCTCAGCAACCTCCAACTCCTTGGCTTAGGCGATGCTCTTGCCTCAGCCTCCCGAGTAGCTGGGACTCCAGGCACCCGCCACAATGCCTGGCTATTTTTTTTGTTGCAATTTGGCTGGGGCTGGGTTTGAACCTGCCACCCTCAGTATATGGGCCTGGTGCCCCATAACTACAAATTAAATGTCTGAAAAGCACTTGTGGTGCTTCGCCACATTCCTAGAACTGGATTGATGTGTTTTTTAGCTTCAATCCTTAGAAGAAACTTCTCAGACACTTTTTAGAATTTATATTGAACCCAGTCATCACCTATAGGGTGTTAAAGATGTGTTGGGTGGACAACCAAATCTGAACATGCTGCTTTTTCCTTCTTCTTTTTTTTTTTTAAGACAGAGTCTCAGTTTATCACCCTCCGTAGAGTACTGCTCACACCTAGAGCATTACAGCTCACAGCAACCTCCAGCTTTGGGGCTTAGAAAATGCTCTTGCCTCAGCCTCCCGAGTAGCTGGGACTACAGGTGCCTGCCACAATGCCCAGTTATTTTTTGTTGCACTTTGGCCAAGGCCAGGTTCGAACCCGCCACCCTTGGTATATGGGGCCGGTGCCCTACCCACTGAGCCACAGGTGTCGCCCACGTGCTGCTTTTTCCTGTGGGCTGCTGCTTGTCAGTCTCTTGAACACTAACAAAACAGGGAGATTGACATAAATTCTGAAAGCTCACTTATCTCTGCAGTAAAAAAATGTAGCAAATAGACTTCTAAGACATTTAGTGATCTTTAAATGTTCATAAGCTAGAAAAAGTCTATTCATTGATTTTAAGAGTTAATTCAATGAGGCTGGGTTCAGCGTCTCAAGGTTGTAATCCTAACACTCTGGGAGGCCTCGGCAAGTGGATTGCTTGAGCTCAGGAGTTCGAGAGCAGCCTGAGCAAGAATAAGACCTGTCTTTACCAAAAAAAAAAAAAAAACATCTGGGCATTGTAGCAGGCACCTGTAGTCTCAGCTACTTTTGGAAGACTGTGGCAGGAAGATTGCTAGTTGGAGGGTGCTGTGAGCTAGGCTGACGCCACAGTACTGTAGATGGGGTACCAGAGTGAGACTGTCTCAAAAGGAAAAAAATAAAGGCCCAACATAGTGGCTCACTCCATAATCTTAGCACTCTGGGAGGTGGAGATGGGTGGATTGCTTGAGCTCAGGAGTTTGAGACCAGCCCAAGCGAGAGCGAGACCCTGTCTCTCCAAAAAACAAATAAAAAATAAATAAATAATAGAAAAACTAGCCTAGCATTGTGGCAGGCACTGTAGTCCCAGCTACTCGAGAGGCTGAGGCAAGAAGATTGCTTAAGACCAAGAGTTTGAGGTTGCTGTCAGTTGTAATGCCACAGCACTCTACCCAGGGTGAAAAAAATGTTATTCACCAGCCTGAAATTTTACTTTTATTTTCTTACCAGAGCCTACATTCATCAGTACACAAAATTTGGAATTGAAGAGGAGGACTTCTTGGACAGTTTCACGTTGTTAGAGCAGGTTGTTGCCAGTTACTGTAACCTCTGATCTTGAACAAAGGAGAAAAGTATCTTGAAGCATTTCTGGACTAAAATATTTTCTTTCTTTCTTTTTTGAGACAGTCTCATTTTGTTATCCTTAGCAGATTGCCTTGGTGTCCTAGCTCACAGCAACCTCAAACTCCTGGGCTCTGCCTCCTGAGTAGCTGGGACTATAGGTGCCTGCCATAACACCCGGCTATTTTTAGCAGTGAGATCTTGCTCTGGCTCAGGCTGGTCTCAAAGCTGTAATCTCAGGCAGTCCACCTGCCTCAGCTTCCCAAGTGGTGGGATTACAGGTGTGAGCCACTGCATCTGGACTAAAATATTTTCAATACTACTTTGTGAGGTTTTAAAAAATCCTAATTGTTGGCTCGGCGCCTGTAGCTCAGTGGCTAGGGTGTCAGCCACATACAGCGGAGTTGGCGGGTTTGAACCCAGCCCGGCCTGCCAAACAACAGTGACAACTTAGAACCAAAAAATAGCCAGGCGTTGTGACAGGCAGCACTCTACCGAGGGTGACATAGTGAGACTCGGTCTCAAAAAAAAGAATCCTAACTGTTGAAGTAACCAAGTAGAATGCTGAGTCAATTCTGTACACTATACCTGTAGAAAAGGAGGAAATCTTTTAAAGGAAGACTAGCATGTTTTCAGAGAAAATATCTTCTTGGGGCAAGGCACCGTGGCTCAAGCCTGTAATCCTAACACTCTGGTAGGCTGAGGCAGGTAGATTGCTTGAACTCACAGGTTTGAGATCAGCCTGAGCAAGAGGGACTCCCCGTCTCTACTGAAAATAGAAAAACTACCTGGGCATTGTGGTGGGCACCTGTAGTCCCAGCTACTGGGGAGGCTGAGGCAGGAGGATTGCTCAAGCCCATGAGTTTGAGGTTGCTGTGAGCTATAATGCCTCAGCACTCTACCCAGGGTGACAGTGTAAGACTCTGTCTAAAAAAAAAAAAAAAAAAAAAAAAGGCCAGGCAAGGTGCTTTTATGCTTGTAATCCTAGCACCGTGGGATGCCAAGACGGATGGATCGCTTGAGCTTAAGAGTTCAAAACCAGCTTGAGCAACAGTAAGACCCCATCTCTACTAAAGATAGAAAAATGGAGGTAAGAGGATCTCTTAAGCCCAAAAGTTGGAGGTTGCTGTGAGCTATGATGATGCCATGGCACTCTATCCATGGTGACAGAGACTCTGTCTCAAAAAAAAGAGGGCGGCACCTGTGGCTCAGTGGATAGAGCAACGGCCCCATATAGCCAAGGTGGCGGGTTTAAACCCGACCCTGCAACAACAACAACAAAAAATAGCTGGGCGTTGTGGCAGGCACCTGTAGTTCCAGCTACTCAGGAGGCTGAGGCAAGAAAATCACCTAAGTTCAGAGTTGGAGGTTGCTGTGAGCTGTGATGCCACGCCACTCTATCGAGGGTGATAAAGTGAGACTCTGTCTGAAAGAAAGACACTCAGTTCCCATAGCTCAGTGGTTAGGGCTATGCATAGCCACATACACCGAGGTTGGTGGGTTCAAGCCCAGCCCAGGCCAGTTAAACAATAATGACTACAACAACAACAGCAAAATAGCCACGTGTTGTGGCGGGCTCCTGTAGTCCCAGCTACTTGGGAGGCTGAGGCAAGAAAATCACTTGAACCTAAGAGTTGGAGGTTGCTGTGATCTGTGATGCCACAGCACTCTACCGAGGGTGACATAGTGAGATCTGTCTCAAAAAAAAAAGGAAAGAAAGAAAAAGAAAATATCTACTTGGCATTTCATTTGTAAGAAAAAAATTGGTGCTTCTGTAAAGAACTTTGGAAAGATGTTGATGAGATGTTGGAACTCTGGAACTATCCAAGAAAAGGGACTATTCTGTTTGTCTTCATGTTCCTTAATCTTTCCACTTTAGTCCAAAAAGGATTCACAGAATAGCAAGGAAATTTACATAGCAGAATTTAAAGCTAAGAAATGTAACTCTGGGATGGCGCCTGCGGTTCAAGGAGTAGGGCACCCTCCCCATGTACCAGAGGAGGTGGCGGGTTCAAACCCACCCTGGCCAAAAACTACAAAAAAAAGAAAAAGAAAGAAAGAAATTGTAACTCGGTAGGAATGCTTTGAACCACAAGAGGGGGATGTTGTCAAATGTTACAGCGTGAACATCTATTTTAAATGTTCTGTTAATGACAGGGTTTCCATTCTTAGCAGCTATTTAAAAATAAATGTCAGGATAATGATAAGTGCTTATGTATAAATAAAAAATTAGTAAATATGTGTTTTGCTTTTGTAAAACTCTGAGTATGAGAAAATTGGGTTGCATTTTGTTTTGGACCTTGGATTGCCAGAGAGGAAATTTATTTTATTGAACCATTGCTTTATAATTGCTTATAGAAGCCAGGTGCAGTGGCATGCACCTATTATCCCAGTGACTCTAGAACCCTAGGCAGGAGGATCCCATTAGCCTTTGAGTTCAAGACAAGCCTGGGAAACATAGTGAGACCCTTCTTTCTTTTTTTTAAAGAAATTGCTAGGGCGGCGCCTGTGGCTCAGTGGGCAGGGCTCCGGCCCCATATACCGAGGGTGGCGGGTTCAAACCCAGCCCCAGCCAAACTGCAACAAAAAAATAGCAGGGCGTTGTGGCAGGCGCCTGTAGTCACAGCTACTTAGGAGGCTGAGGCAAGAGAATCGCCTAAACCCTAGGAGTTGGAGGTTGCTATGAGCAGTGGAGGTTGCTATGAGCAGTGTGACGCCATGGCACTCGACTGAAGGCAACAAAGTGAAACTGTCTCTACAAAATAAATAAATAAAAATAAAAGAAATTGCTAGGCTAGGTGCAGTTGTTCACACCTATAATCCTTACTCTGGGAAGCCAAGGCAGGTGGATTGCTTGAGCTCAGGACTTCCAGACTAGCCTGAGCAAGAGTGACACCCTATCTCTACTAAGGATGGGGGGGGGGAACCCCAACTAGCCAGGTGTTGTGGTCCCAACTACTCAGGAGGCTGAAGCAAGAGGAACACTTGAGCCGAAAGAGTTGAACTTTACTGTGAGCTATGAGGCCACAGCACTCTACCCAGGGTGACAGTGTCTCAAAACAAATAAATTAATAAATTGCTTATCAGTGTTTAGCTAGTATAGATGATGGCTATGTGCTTTGCAATAAAAGGGGTAAGAACTTTCACCCAGATTTTTCACTATGTTGAGAAAATTACCACCAAGGAAATTGACACACAAGAGATGTGGTTTCACTCAGAAGGATAAAACACACTTGAAAATTGGCAACTAACTTTGAGGGAAATGGTGTATTTCCATAAAACACATCACATGCAGTGTATTAACAAATGTAAAACGGAAAATAAATAGGAACATGTGTCTTTTCAGCCAGATCTACCAGTAGTGATTTTTTTATGGAAAAATGACAGTTCACAGTTTCCCTGGTTTCTTCCTTCTCTTTCCATATGGAAATAATTACCTTTTTGCTGTTTTTATTATCAACTGTTGCTATGATTTAAAATACTGAACCATATCTTATTTCTAAGGAATGTAAAAAGTGGTCTGTTCAGCTGCTAAAAGGCACACCCCACTGCTGCATTTTGTTAACCCAAGTATACTTGAAAAATAATTAGATCATCATTTTACAAAACAAAGTTAAAGTAATTGTTTAGGCATTAAAGAAATCCAAAGACTGAAACAGTTTCCCAGATGAAAGTAGCATTAATGAAGATCTGTAACTGACTTACCTCACCAAGGGAGGAACCTTGCTAGAAGTTAAGCTTAAAGAAAGTTGTAAGTGGAAATTATTTGATGTTTGAGGAACGAATAGGGCCAAGTATATTTCTAATCTGGCAACTCATAGAACAGTGGCGGGTGAATATTAGGCGTAAACCCCAATTGGACCGAGCTCTGCATCATCCATTCCCTTATACAGTTTGACCTTTTCTCTTCTTTGAGACAGTCTGTTATCTAAGCTTCAAGTGATCCTTTTTCCTCCACCTCCCAAAACACTGGGATTGTAGGTGTGAGCCACTGCACCCAGCCTTGACCCTTTTTTATGATCTACACTGCATTTTTATTTTTATTTTTATTATTTGCAGTGTTGGCTGGGACCTGGTTTGAACCCACCACGTCCAGCATATGGGGCCGGCGCCAGCAACTGCATTATTTGATAAGTGTGAATTCCAAACATATTAAAGCTAAACATGGAAAATACCTTTTTACATGGAAAATACCTTTTCTTGTCTATTTGGAATAACAAAATTTTTGCTCTTAGGGTTGTGAGTTTAATTTAAAACACAAGGGGCAGCCCCTGTGGCTCAGTGGGTAGGGCACCAGCCCCATATACTGAGGGTGGTGGGTTCAAACCCACCCCGGCCAAACTGCAACAATAATAACAAAAAAATAGCCAGATATTGTGGCGGGCACCTGTAGTCCCAGCTACTCGGGAGGCTGAGGCAAGAGAATCACCTAAACCCAGGGAGTTGGAGGTTGCTGTGAGCTTTCTGACGCCATGGCACTCTACTGAGGGCCATAAAATGAGACTCTTTCTCTACAAAAAAAAAAAAATAATAATAATAATAAAAAATAAAAACACAAGAAAACTAATGTCAATGTTTCAAGATATGGAATGTCTTTGGAAATACACTTTGATTTGTGTGGAGAAAATGGCTAATCAACCAGGACAACATTAGAATCATAAACTCCTGGGCCTGTTACTGATCCAGAAAATCTTGAAAATGTAATATTTTAGATTACTGGGTAACTGGCATACTATGTTTTCAAAGATTATCCTGCAGAGCCAGGATGATGCACCCTTATGGACAGTGAGTACAGTGTAAATGCAAACTATTTCTTATTTTCAAACCTTTTCCTTCTTTATCTCCCCCCAGTTGTGCTTTTCTTGAGAGCTATTTAAGCTGTAAAACCTATTTCTTTCCTACTCTCTTTACTACAGGGCATCCCAAAAGCCTCCATACATAGGAAAATTTTTTAAATGACTTTTTGTTTTTTCTTTTTTTGTAGTTTTTGGCCAGGGCTGGGTGTTTGAACCTCTGGTATATGGGGCCGGCACCCTACTCCTTGAGCTACAGGCGCTGCCCAATTTTTTTTTTTTTTTTTTTTTTTGAGACAGAGTCTCACTTTGTTGCCCTTAGTAGAGTGCCGTGGCAGTGTCATAGCTCACAGCAACCTCAAACTCTTGGGCTCAAGTGATTCTCTTAGCTCAGCCACCCAAGTATCTGGGACTACAGGTGCCCTCCACAGGGCCCGGCTGTTTTTAAGATGGGGTCTTGCTCTTGCTCAGGCTGGTCTTGAACCTGTGAGCTCAAGCAGTCCATGTGCCTTGGCCTCCCAGAATGCTAGGATTACAGACATGAGCCACTGCACCCAGCCTTAAAAATGATTATTTTATTTTATTTATTTATTTTCAAGACAGAGTCTTGCTGTGTTGTCCCTAGTAGAGTGCTTTGGTGTCACAGCTCACAGAAACCTTAGACTCTGGAGTTTAAGGGATTCTTTTGCCTCAGCCTCCCAAGTAGCTGAGACTACAGGCACTGCCACAAAAATGATACTTTTAATTAATAAGGATACATTTAGTCGCAATTTCCCACCTTCCCCCCAACTAATATGTATAGTGACTTTTGGGATACCCTATACTCAATCTGTAACATTTATTTATTTATATATTTATTTGAGACAGAGTCTCACTTTGTTGCCTTTGTTAGAGTGCTGTAGTGTCATAGCTCACAGCAGCCTCAAACTCTTGGGCTCAAGAGATCTTGTCTCAGTTTTTCATTTTTAGCGGAGATGGGGGGGGGGAGGTCTCAAATCTTGCTCAGGCTGCTCTTGAACTTGTCAGCTCAAGCTCCTCTGCCTCCCAGAATGCTAGGATTTCAGGTGTGAGCCACCGCACCCAGCCTATTTATTTTTGAGAGACTTTTGTTACCCAAGCTGGAGTGCACTGGCATGATGACAGTTCACTTCAACCTTGAACTTCTGGGCTCAGGAGATCCACCTGCCTCAGCCTCCTGAACAGCTGGAACTACAGACGCCCTTCTGGCTCTTTTTCCTTTATTTTACCATTACTTAGAACTTACTAAGTATGCCGACAATTCATTGTTACCAGCCAATACTTTCATCCAACCAGTAACTATTCAGTGGCAGGCTTTGAGCAAGATGTTAAACTAAGGTAAAGAGGTCAGTACCACATAGTTTAAATGAAGAAGTTTACAGGGCTGGGCACAGTGGCTCACACCTATAACCTACCAGGCTAGGAGGCCAACGCAGGAGGAGCACTTGAGCTCAGCCTGAGCAAGAGCGAGACCCTGTCTCCCCTAAAAAATAGAAAATTGGGGAGGCATGGTGATGGGCACCTGTAGTCCCAACTACTTGAGAGGCTGAGGCAAGAGGATCACTGGAGCCCGGGAGTTAAAGGCTGCAGTGAGCGATGATCATGCCACTGCACTCCAGCCTCAAAAAACAAAACAAAACGAAGCTTACAGTATATAGTAAGTTTCTCTGGATGTCTGGTGCTACATTTCTAGTTTCCTAATGATTACCAGTTATCTTGCTTGAGTGCATATTCAGCTTTTTACAGAAAGATGTCTTAGGAAGAACAGTGAACTGGGAACGCTAGCCTGGGCTAGATTTAAGTGCCAAAACGTCTCCTCACTGGCTCTGTAGACTCTACACACATACCAGTGATTCTTCTCCTGACCACCATGTTTATCACACTTGAATTCCTGTCCAAAACTTTGTTTTAAAACATGCTCCATATGTCCCTATCCCACTGTTCTCTCCATGAGCCTAAGGATTGGCAGTCCACCCTTTCTTGTCCTACCACCTACATACCAAATACGGTTTCACCCACTAACTTGTCTTTTTTGGCCTACAGTTACTTAAGAGATACTTGCTTGTGTGTATCAATCACATTATTTTGTGTGGTTTTTTAGGAATGTGAGCTAAAAAGCCTGGCTTTCCATTTTGGACTAAATAACTTCTTACTCCTATGCCCTGTCTCAGATGATGCAATGTCAGCCTTATTAATAATAGATGGAATCCCACAAGGAACTAACATAAACAATGTTAATATTTTTCAAGCTTCTGGGAAACGACAATATTGGTTAAGTGTAGGATAAATGAGGGGGAAGGGGAATGCGGCCTTCTGATTTTGAGATTGTTCTTTTTAAGGCACCAGAGGAGGCAACAAAAGCCTCTTGTTTTTTGCTGTAAGTAGTACCCCTTTTAATAAAAGGTTTTGTTATATAAAATTTGGGTTCTTTCAAAAGGTCACACTTAAGGACCAGGTTCTTTAAGGCCACAGTCTCCACCCCTGCAAAAGTAAACTAAATTATATATCACTTTGCAAATAATTGTCTTACCTGAATCTATCTCCTTTACAAACGATGGAGCCAAGTGATGGGTACTTTTTTTTTTTTTGAGACAGAGTCTCAGTATGTTGCCCTGGGTAGAGTACCTTCTTGTCACAGCTCACAGCAACCTCAAACTCTTGGGCTTAAGTGATTCACTTGCCTCAGCCTCCCGAGTAGCTGGGACTACAGGTGCCTGCAACAACGCCTGGCTACTTTTTGGTTGCAATTGTCATTGTTTAGCAGGCTAGGGCCGGGCGTGAACCTGCCAGCTTTGGTGTGTATGGCTGGCGCCCTTACTCACTGAGCTATGGACACCGAGCCTTTTTTTCCTTTTCCTTTTTCTTTTTTTTGCAGTTTTTAGCCGGGGCTAGGTTTGAACCCACCACCTCCAGCATATGGGGCCAGCACCCTACTCCTTTGAGCCTCAGGTGCTGCCCTCCCACCTGCTTTTTTTTAGAGACAAAGGCTCACTAAGTTGTCCAGCCTGCTATTCACAGGTGCAATAATCACACACAATAGCCTTGAGCTTTTAGGCTCAAGTGATCATCCTGTCTCAGCCTCCTGATTCCCTAGGACTATAGGTATACACTTCCACACCCAGCTTTGAGGGGTATTTTTGCATGAATTTCTAAATAATAAAATAACAAATTTATTTACATGGTAAGTACACGAAAATTCAAAGATTCTATATCATGCTGTCTGCGTACGACTAATGCTATAAATGTAAAATATACATTGGATTCAAAGATGAGTAAATAAAAGAAACAAAATATTAACATTTTAAATGGTTGATATTTTTGACACATTAAGTAAAATAAAATTATTCAAATTAATTTTACCTGTTTATGACTTTTTTTTTTTTTTTGAGACAGAGCCTCAAGCTGTAGCCCTGGTTAGAGCGCTGTGACATCACAGCTCACAGCAACCTGTAACTCCTGGACTCAAGCGATTCTCCTGCCTCCACCTCCCAAGTAACTGGGACTACAGGTGCCCGCCACAATGCCCAGCTATCTTTTGGTTGCAGCCGTCATTGTTTGGCAGCCCAGGCTGGATTCGAACCCACCAGCTTAGGCATATCTGCCTGCACCTTAGCTGCTTAAGCCACAGGTGCTGAGCCTGCTTATTACTTATTTATTTATTTATTTTTGAGACAGAGTCTCACTCTATCTCCCTTGGTAGAGTGCTGTGGCGTCATAGCTCACAGCAATCTCCAACTCCTGGGCTTAGGTGATTCTCTTGCCTCAGCCTCCCGAGCAGCTGGGACCATAGGCACCCACCACAATGCTTGGCTATTTTTTGCTGCAGTTTGGCCCAGGCCGGGTTTGAACCCGCCACCCTTGGTATATGCAGCTGGCACCCTAATCACTGAGCCACAGGCGCTGCTGCCCTTACCTCTCTATTTTTACCTTTTTTTCTCACTCTTATGCCCTCCATAGCGTTTTGTGGCATCACAGCTCACGGCAACCTCAAACTTGAGAATGGGCTCAAGCCACTTGCCTCAGCTTCCTGAGTAGCTGGGACTACAGTTGCCGGCTACAACACCCAGCTATTTTTTCAGGACGAGGTCTCACTCTGGCTCAGGCTGGTCTCTTAACTTGTGAGCTCAGGCAATCCATCCACTTTGGCCTTGAAAGTGCTAGGATTACAGGTGTGAGCCACAGTGCTCAGCTCTTTACTTTTAAAATGTAGCAACTTTTTTTTTTTTTTTTTTTTGAGACAGTCTCCCTGTGTCACCCTGGGTAGAGTGTTGTGGTGTCATAGTTCACAGCAACCTCAAACTCTTGGGCTCAAGTGATCCTCTTGTCTCAGACTCCTGAGTACAATTGACATTTTTTTAAATTAGTTTTATGGCTTCCAACATATTTATGGGACAGGGCTGTTGTAGATACTTCAGGAGCAAAGCCTCAGGAACTATAGAAACTGGAGTTGAACAAAGCTTATCCTTACTAGGTGAGAGGTCACGGGAACATGATAGTAAGAAAAATGACAAAAAGAGGCTTTTGCTGGGCAGTGCCTGTGGCTCAGTGGGTAGGGCGCTGGCCCCATATACTGAGGGTGGTGGGTTCAAACCGAGCCCCGGCCAAACTGCAACAAAAAAATAGCCAGGCGTTGTGGCAGGCACCTGTAGTCCAGCTACTCAGGAGGCTGAGGCAAGAGAATTGCCTAAAAACCCAGGAGTTGGAGGTTGCTGTGAGCTGTGATGCTATAGCACTCTACAGAGGGTGATAAAGAGAGACTGTCTCTAACAAAAAAAAAAGAGGCTTTTGCTTAAGCTCAACTCATGTGATCACTATGAAAGAGGCAGGATGTGAGCTTACTTCCAAACTTACTTCAGCAAACATCCATTGAACACTTCCAAGGAAAGACACTGACAAAAATGGGTTAAACCTGACTTCTGTCCTCAAAGAGTTCACCACTCGATATGTACTTTGCTGCAAAGCATGTGCTTGGCTCATGGTAACAACTCCATGTTTACTGATCAGATTAACATAAAGGTCTAAAAAACCCTGAAAGAGATGTAAAGCTGCCACATTACAGACAAGCAGGGAAGCCTGTTAAAGCTCCTGTTATGGCTCAGCACCTGTAGCTCAAGTGGCTAAGGTACCAGCCACATACACCAGAGCTGGGGGGTTTGAATCCAGGCTGGGCCTGCCCAACAACAGCTGCAGCCAAAAATATAGCATTTGGTGGGGCATTGTGGTGGGCACCTGTAGTCCCAGTTATTTGGGAGGCAGAGGCAGGAGAATTGCTTGAGCCTGGGAGTTTGAGGTTGCTGTGAGCTGTGATGCCATAGTACTCTACTCAGGACAACAGCTTGAGGCTGTCTCAAAAAAAAAAAATAACAGCAACAGACTGCACAGCCAGATGAAACTAAGGACCTGAAAGTATAAAAATCATTGGACAGTGCCTGTGGCTCAGTAAGTAGGGTGCTGGCTCATATGGAGCTACCAAGGGTAGCGGGTTCAAACCCAGCCCCAGCCAAACTACAACAAAAAATTAGCTGGGCATTGTGGCAGGCACCGATAGTCCCAGCTACTTGGGAGGCTGAGACAAGAGAATCGCCTAAGCCCAAGAGGTGGACGTTGCTGTGAGCTGTGATGCTACAGCCTTCTACTGAGGGCACAAAAAAAATAATAAAAAATATATATATAAATCATTAAAGATTTTTGTCTCTGTAGCAATCTTATTTAATTAAAAGCTGTTTAAGACCATGTAAATTCAAACAAAATGTTGAGAATGAAGAATTGCCATTGCTTGCAAGTCCTTGCCTGAAATCTAAATCTCTTTTCCTAGAATTCAAAGCTGTCCCCCACTGTTCCTTTTATATGTGCCCCAGTGGCCAAGGCATACAGAAATGGCTGTGCGGCGCCTGTGGTTCAAAAGGAGTAGGGCGCTGGCCCCATATGCTAGAGGTAGTGGGTTCAAACCCAGCCCTGGACCAAAAACTGAAAAAAAAATACAGAAATGGCTGTTAAATGTTAAGAAAAACACATGAGCTGGGTGCGATGGCTAATGCCTGTGCCCATGATCCTAGAATTTTGAGAGACTAAAGGATTGTTTGAGGCCAGGAGTTCAAGACCAGCCTACATAACATAATGAGACTCTCATCTCCACAAAAAAAATAAGAAAAATTAGCCAGGTGTGGTGGTTCTTGTCTGTTGTCCAAGCTATTCAGGAGATTGAAGTGGAAAGATTACTTGAGCAGAGGAGTTTGAGGCTGCTGTGAGTTATGATCATGTCACTGCACTTTGGTCTGGGTGGTAGAGACTTTGTCTCTTGAAAAACAAACAGAATATTCATGGTTTTGTCTATCAGATGATCCTTTTTTTTATTTTTTGAGACAGCATCAAGCTGTCGCCCTGGGTAGAGTGCTGTGGCATCAGCTCACAGTAACCTTCAACTCCTGGGCTTAAGCGACTCTCCTGCCTCAGCCTCCCAAGTAGCTGGGACCACAGGCGCCTGCCACAACACCTGGCTATTTTTTGGTTGTAGTTGTCGTTTGGCAGGTCCAGGCTGGATTTGAACCCACCAGCTCTGTCGTATTTGGCTGGCACCTTAACTGCTTGAGCTACAGGTGCCGAGCCAGATGATGTCTAATTTTATTCAGAGAGAAGAGGAGCAAGCTGTCATTGCCCTAAATGTATAGATTAAGAGACAGTGATCCTACAGTGCCTCTGTGCTGCCCTGACCACCAGGAATGAAAGGGTCAGAGCATTTTTGAGCAGTTTGGAAAGGATACATCCTAGATTTCATGGTAATACCTTGGGGAGTGGATTTCTCAGGAAACTTCACTTCTTTTGCTTGCATTTTTAAAAAATAAACAAAGCCTTTGAACCCCAACATAAAGATAGGACAACTACAATGATTTTTTTAAAGGACAATAACACCTGGAGGCGGTTTGAAGACCAGAGGATTGAGTTAGTGAATCAGAAGGTGGCCAGAAGGGGGGAGTAATAAGAAACATCTGTGTTCTATGACCTGTCACGTAAACGGGGTATAGGACTACTGGGTGCTCCAGTTTCATCCTGGAGGCAGAGAATGAAAGGAGAAATTAAAGGCTAACTTGGGGTCTTACTGTCTCAATGTGTTGTAATGAACACTGCTTACTCTAGGGAAGACTTAATATATCACAAAACAACATCTGGGAGTATATAAAAAGAAGGTATTTAAAGTAGGAAAACGTGTATGAAAGAAATTTTTACTTCTTCCTACAGAGACCAGGGATGTCTTTTATGCTTGGATGGATTCTTTATAATTGACAAAGAAAATGAAGAACATTTTAAAACATTTTAATCTCTACATTTTTTTCTAAATTCATTGCTTCTCCCCTCTACCTCACTCTGGTTTTTCCTTCTGAAATTGTGCAAAGTACTGTCATTCACATATGAAGTATGACAATTAAGTTTGAGATCCCAGGCTCGGCACCTGTAATTCAGTGGCTAGAGTGCCAGCTGCATACACCAAGGCTGGTGGGTTCGAACCCAGCCTGGACCTGCCAAACAACAACTACAACCAAAAAATAGCTGGGAGTTGTGGCGGGCGCCTGTAGTTCCAGTTACTTGGGAGGCTGAGGCAAGAGAATCGCTTAAGCCTAAGAGTTTGAGGTTGCTGTGAGCTGTGATGCCATGCATGGTACTCTACCTAGGACACAGAGACTCCATCTCAAAAAAAAAAAAGAAGTTAGAAAAAGTGCTACATGTCTCATGGCTGAATATCACTGTGGTCACCTTCCAAGGACTCCCTTGGGGAGCTCTGCACTTACACCAGTGCCTAGTCCACCCCTCAAAGCAATTTTGGAACTCTTTTTCTGGAATGGCCATCAAGAGTTTTCATCATGTTACCCTTGTTGTCCTCAATGTCATCAAAATGTCTTCCTTTCAATATTTCCTTTATCTTTGGGTAAAGAAAAAGTCACTGGTGTCCAGATCAGGTGAGTATGGAGGGTGTTCCAAAACAGTTGTTTGTTTACTGGCTAAAAACTCCCTCACAGACAGTGCCCAGTGAGCTGGTGCATTGTCAAGGTGCAAGAGATGCCTCTCTCATGCCAAGATTTTGTGCCTTGTATTCTTTTGTGCTGTGACACATTTTTTGTGTCTCTGTGCCCTAGTTAAGATTTTCCTATTTATCAGTTTTTACTCGATCTGCTATGCTTCTCACAGTCAATGACAGTCTTGACCCATAATTTCATGAATTTCTGCAGCGTTTTCGTCAGTTCTGCTTGTTACTGGCTGCTCTGACCTTTATCAGTGATGCTTTCTCTCCCACTAGAAAAACGTTCAATCCATTTGTACACTGCCGTTTTCTTCATGGAATTATCCCCATAAACTTGGACTAACATGTCCCTGATTTTGCTTCCAATTTTGCCAAGTTTAACAAATTTATTCATTGCTCTAATTCAAGCTCTGACATTTTCATGACAGCACACAAAAACACTCGACAATAACAAGTGCCATTCAGCAAGACACTGCCATGTGAGACGCTGATGTACCAAGGTTATGAAACCTTGCAGAGCTGTTTCTACAGTGTTGCCAGCTTAAGTACATGGTGGTAAGTTCGTGAACTTTATTGTCAGACCTTGTATTTTACCAGATAGGTGTCTCATATCTCATTCCATCAGAAATCAAAGAATATCCCACCTCAGACTTCTCAGGCTTTGAAACCTGCACTCACTTGAGAGTGGTAGACTCAGTTTTATACCTCTATTCTACATCACAGGATTATTACACAAGTAAGTCTCTCCTGAACTCTGGTGCTCCTGGAGAGTGGTGTAATTGTGGTCATGTGTTGTTTATTCTGAGCTCCTACCCAGCCAGCTTCAATAAGCAATAACTCATTTACTGAAACATATAAACAACCCCAGCACCAAAGCAGCCAAATGGAAAGCTGCCTCAACCACATGCTCTAGAAGGTGTAATAAAGTTGTGATTCTGCCTTTCGGCTTGGCAGAGGCAGTTGGGAAGATGCCATCACACTAACTTGGGAACACTCATGACATCTGGGTTCTAGGTGGCTGCCACTGCTGTCTAGGCTAGCACTGCTGGGATCTTGGGACTCCAGTAGAAATAGAACAGGACATCACATTGCCAAACTTTTCTCATAATAAAGACAGTCTCTCCAGGAATAACCATTCACCTAATTCTCATAAGGAGGAGTCACTGGTTGAGAAAGGAAAATTTTTTTTTTGAGACGGAGTCTCACTTTGTTGCCCTTGGTAGAATGCCGTGGTGACAGCCTAGCTGACAAGCCTCAAACAAACTCCTGGGTTCAAATGATCCTCTTGCCTTAAGCCTACCGAGTAGCTGGAACTGCAGGCGCCCGCCACAATGCCCGGCTATTTTTAGAGTCAGGGTCTCACTCTTGCTCAGGCTGTTCTGGAACTCATGAGCTCAAGCAATCCGCCCACCTTGGCCTCCTAGGGCGCTGGGATTACAGGCGTGAGCCACCATGCCCGGCCCTGGGAAAGGAATTTTTAAAGTTTCCTGTGACTCCCAAGTCTAGTCACAGTGCCATGGCTTCAATCACACCACTGCCTTACAAGTTAAGGCTTAGATCATCACTTAGGACAAAGCACAGAGGCCAAGCCCAGCTTCTTCACTGACAGAAGTTAGATGGAGGGTAAGATGGGAGAGTTAAGGAGTTAGGGAACCTGAAATTTAGACCCATCAGGTTATGATCCTCCCACCACTCGTTACAACTTGCTCTTGGCCTGCTGATTGCCATCACTGTCTTTTCATGGGTCTTTGGTTCCTTCCTCACCTTTATTTCACCACCTTTAATCTAGCCTTGCCCAGTACCCTGGCTTCTATTTTGGGTAGCATTTCCTGCCTGCCTTTGAATCCTCACTGCAGCTTCAACTGCACTAATGCAACATTTATCCTGCAAATACTGAAAAGCCTCAAGGTGCTGGCCCTATGCATGATTCTGGGCATAGTGAAGCAAATAGGCTAAACACAAGAAAATAGACAAATTAGTGTGAAGTAAGTAGATACTTTTATGGAAACGGCTAAGGCAAAGAGTAACAGTGGACAGAGGTAGACTGTGTTGGCTCACTGGCCTTCCTGACAACCCTCAGAAATCATTAGGGCCGTAGTATTAGCCACATTCACTCACACACAAAAGATGCAGAAGATCAACAACCTTGTCTTTTCTCCACAGCCACAGCAAGTCAATACATCTTTTGTTTGTTGTTTTTGTTTTTGGACAGAGTCTTAAACTATGTCACCCTTGGTAGAGTGGCCATGTTATAGCTCACAGCAACCTCCAACTCTTGGGCTTAAGCGATTCTCTTGCCTCAGCCTCCCGAGTAGTTGGGACTACGGGCACCTGCCACAATGCCCAGCTATTTTTTGTTACAGTTTGGCTGGGGCTGGGTTTGAACCTGCCACCCTTGGTATATGGGGCCAGCGTCCTACTCACTAAGCCACAGGCGCCAACCCTCAATTCTTTTCTTAAGGCTCCCATCTCACTATTATTTATAGTTATCTGCATAAAGGCATGACATCCTTAAAAATAAGATCCTGGCTGAAGAAAATCAATAATTTTTGCTTTTTTTTTTTTTTGCACAGGAATAGGAATTATGTCACACAGTGACATTATTATAGCAGAGTTCTCAGTTGCCCAGGCTAGAATGCTGTGGTCCAAGTCTACCTCACAGCAACCTCAAACTCCTGAGTTCAGGTGATTCTCCTGTCTCAGCCTCCCAATAGCTGGGACTACAGGTGCCTGCCATGAGACCTGGATTATTTTTCTATTTTTAGTAGACATGGGGTCTCACTCTTGCTCAGGATGGTCTCCCAACACCTGAGCTGAAGTGATTCTTCCACCTTGGCTTCCCAGAGTGCTAGGATTACAGGCATGAGCCACTGCGCCTGGCCAACAACAGCTGGCCAGAGCAAGTGAATACATGTTTTTTTAAAAACTTGGCTAATACTGGCTCGGTGCCTGTAGTTCAAGTGGCTAAGACGCCAGCCACATACACCAGAGCTGGCAGGTTTGAATCCAGCCTGGGCCTGCCAAACAACAATGACAACTACAACAAAAAATAGCCAGATGTTGTGGTGAGTGCCGGTAGTCCCAGCTACTTGGGAGGCTGAGGCAAGAGAATCACTTGAGCCCAGGAGTTGGAGGTTGCTGTGAGCTGTGACGCCATAGCACTCTACCCAGGGGCGACAGCTTGAGGCTCTGTCTCAAACAAAACAAAACAAAAACTTGGCTAATGCTACTACTGACCCTGATGATTTCAAAGGGCTGTTAATGAAGATTAATCAAACAAAAACAAGACATTAAAATACTTTGAAAATGAAAAAGGACTGTACAAATAGAAATTGTTTTGTAATCATAACAAATTCCACTCTGGAAACCTACGCACACAGGGTGGCTGTGGTTGTTCCAACCCTGTGATACAGGGAAGCACAAAGGCTGCTCATCTGTTTAAAAGGCAAAACTTAAGGTTGTGGCCTTGATTTTCTATTGTCTCCCTTTCTATACCAATTGCCTTGTGATCACAAGATGAAACACCTGGCAGGGCACGGTGGCTCACGCCGGTAATCCTAGCACTCTGGGAGGCGGTGAATTGCTTGAGCTCACAGGTTCGAGACCAGCCTGAGCCAGAGCGAGACCCCTGTCTCTAAAAGTCACCAGACACTGTGGCAGGAGATTGTAGTTCCAGCTACTCAGGGGGCTGAGGTAAGAGAATCACTTAAGCCCAAGAGTGTGAGTTGCTGTGAGCTGTGATACCACAGCACTCTACCAAGGGGGACAAAATGATACTCTGTCTCAAACAAAATAAAAAACACCTAAGCTGAAACTTGGACTTTTGCTGATTTTTACAGAACTGAGTGATTAAGAGCCAGAATGCCCAGGTTGCTCTACTTCCTTGTTTCCTCTGACAAATTACAGAACCTCCCTGCCTTCATTTCCTCATTGTAAGGATTAAATGATTATGTGCAATACATGTGAAACAGCATTGGAAACAGTGCCTAGTACAAAACAAGCAATCATTATCAAAGTTACAGTAATCTACTGTGCTTCCTGGTACAGGGCACATCAGAGCTCCTGGGTGCTAATCTTGATGGCTGGTGTTCAGTGTACATACAAAATATCACGCAGAGAACAGAGGAATAGGAAAGGGCTGGTAAAATGGGTAGAATGGAGTAGAGGTGTCTGAAGGCCGTTGAGAGTGTGGGCAAACACTTGAGGTTAGGCAGGAAAGTCTGTGTGCTGTAAGGGTGGTTTAGTAGTCATTACTCAAGTGAAAGTGAGTGACAGGTGCTTTTCAAGAGGCTGCGGGGGTGCACTAAAAAAAAAAGAAAGGCAGCAGAGGAAAGCCTCCCTCTTATTCTAGGCCTTCCTCTTTTTAAATGAATGGAACTGAGAAAAACATGGTTCTCTGGGGACAGGGAGAGCCAAGGCTTCAGCACTAACGCCAGAAAAAAAGGAGTGAACCTGAGCAGCTCTTTGTTTTCAACACACCCTGCGGAGCCAAAGGAGGATGACAGTGATCTAAGTCATTCCCCACCTTCTGGGAAAGGCAAGACCATCCCTCTTTTCAAATCCCTAACTGCGTCATTTCCCCTAAGGCATTTTTTTTCCCTACTGGAAACAAGACTGGAACAAAATTAGGCAATGCTGAATGGGTTACTTCAGTCAAAAGTGGCCTGAAGGAATAGCTGTGTCCCCCAAAGGAGACAGATGGCAATGAAGGGAGCGGATGTGGGTAAGAGAAAAGTGACTTAGGCCAGCTGGCCAGCTCACACCTGTAATCCTAACACTCTGGGAAGCCAAGGAGGGTGTGTCCCTTGAGCTCATGAGTTTGAGACCATTCTGAGCAAGAGCAAGAGCAAGAGCAAGACCCTGCCTCTACTAAAAATAGAAAAACTGAGGCAAGAGGATCACTTGAGCCCAAGAGTTGGAGGTTGCTGTGAGCTATGATGACACCATGGCACTCTGGCCAGGGCAACAGCTTGATACTGTCTCAATAAAAAAAAACAAACAAACAAAAAAAAAACAACTCACTGACCAGCACTGTTGTCCCTCAAAGGACTTTGGGTGAAAGTCCATAAAAACAAGTTTCCCAGAAAGATACTCCTCCTGGGAATTCTTGAGATGCCTGTGACTGGTAGTTTACCTGTATGGCTCAGGGGTCCCATCTAAAGTCACAGTCGCCCAGAATAAGCCTGGAAGAATTCAGGAATGTCATTTCCAATGGAAATGAAGACTGAGTTATAGAAATAGTGCTGGAGTGTGTTCAAGCACTCTGTGTCCGTTGAGTCATCTGGAAATGGTTAACAAACAGGTTGGACACCTGAGCTGCTTACCCTTGAAGGGGATTTCCACACAAACCCTATACTATAAAACAGGTATCCTCAAACTTTTTAAACAGGGGGCCAATTCACTGTCCCTCAGACCGTTGGAGGGCCGGACTATAGTTAAAAAAAAACAAACAAAACAAAAAACAACTATGAACACATTGCTATGCACACTGCACATATCTTATTTTGAGGTAAAAAACAAAACGGGAACAAATACAATTCACACCACTTCATGTGGCCTGCGGGCTGCAGTTTGAGGATACCTGCTATAAAATCTTACTCTTCTCAAAGAAACTGAGTTCCATCCTCTAGATGAAATGTGCCTTAAAGAGTCCAAATTTCCTAAATCTGATTCTCAGCTTCCTAAATTAGAACAGCAAGTGCTGCTGACACAAAGAAACAAGGAGCCAAGCAACTTTATGCATTTTTAAAGTCTATTTTAAATTAAAAGGAACAGATGTTTCAAAAAGCCACACATTTGTAGATTTGGCGAACAAACTTCTAAGCTGCATTTCATTTCTGTTCCCATAAAAGTCAGCCAGACACTTGCAACTGACTCATTCTCTCTGGGTCACAGTGTGGGCCAGTCTTTTGACCACAGAATTAGAATCCAGATAGCAAATGAATCCAGGGTGTTTGGGTAGAAAGCAGGTATTCAGAGCCATCTAAAACAATTTCCCCTCCCCCCTTAACTTAGTTTTGAAACCCACACAGCAAACTGCAAGGCTAGTGGGTCAAAGAGAACGAGCAAACAGCTGGCACCTGGCGATCGCAGCCCCATGCAATTCTAAGGGCCCTGAGTAAGCAGCTGTTTAGAACAGGTTTTTGTATAATCCCTTTTAGGAGTATTGGTTGAATATGCAAATACATCTAGGTTATTTGCTACAATTCAAGGCCTCACCCCCAAGGCAAACCCATTACCTCAGGTGAACTCTTGGCCTTGCTGGGAAGGGAGGGACAAGAAACCAAGCCTTTGTCCACCAGACATAAATGACTCAAGTGCTTGAATTTAAAGTACATTATGTACTTTCTTTTCTTGTTGTCTTTGAGTAAAAGGAACATCTTCAGACACAATGGCTTTTGTTGTATCCCACTTAACCATGTTTTGTGAATACCAGCGAGGCTTTGATCAATGTAAGAGATGGAATGGTATTTGGCTTTCAAAAACTATTAAATTAAACTCTTGGGTTTAATTTTTTTGTGGCAAATCAAAAATATATTATTTACTCTAGCCAGGAAAACAGAGCTAGACTCTGTCCATAAATAAATAATTTATAAGTGAATAAAATGGACCAATTTTTTGTGTTCACTTTCTAACAGGAATGAGACTTTCAGGTCTGTTAAGAGCTTATACATTTTTTTTTTTTTTTTTTAAAGAGCTAGGGGTCTTGGCTGGGAGACATGGCTCATGCCCGCAATCCTAGCACTCTGGGAGGCAAAGGCAGGAGGATCGCTTGAGCTCATGAGTTTGAGACCAGCCTGAGCAAGAGTGAGACTGTCTCTACTAAATAGAAAATATTAGACAGGTGTTGTGGTGGGCACCTGTAGCCTCAGCTACTTGAAAGGCTGAGGCAGGAGGATCACCAGAGACTAGGAGTTTGAGGTTACTACTGTGACCTAGGCTGATGCCCAGGCATCCTAGCCTTCCAGCCTGGGCAATAGAGGGAGACTGTCTCAAAAAGGAAAGAGATGGGATCCTGGTCTGTTACCCAGGCTGGAGTGTAGTGGTCTGATCACAGAGCACCGTAGCCTTGAACTAATGGGCTTAAACAATTCTCCCACATTAGTCTCCCAAGTAGCTGGGACTGCATGTGTGTACCACCATCTAGCTAATTTTAAAATTTTCAGTAGAGATGGAGTCTTTCTGTATTGCCCAGGCTGCTTTTTTTTTTTATTTTTGCTAGGGCTGGGTTTGAACCTGCCACCGTGATATATGGGGCCTGCACCCTACTCCTTGAACCAGAGGCATCACCCCCAGGTTGCTCTTAAACTCCTGGCCTCAAGTGATCATCCCACCTGGGCCTGATTTAGGGCCCAAATTGTGAGCCCTAAGTGCTTGGATTATAAGAGTGAGCCACTATGCTTGGCCTAAACCATTTTTTTTTTTTTTTTAAGAGACAGTCTCATTTTGTCGCCCTCGGTAGATGCTGTAACATCACAGCTCATAGCAACCTCCAGCTCTTGGGCTTAGGCAATTCTCTTGCCTCAGCCTCCTGAGTAGCTGGGATTACAGGTGCCTACAATGCCCGGCTATTTTTGTTGCAGCTTGGCTGGGGCTGGGTTCGAACCTGCCACCCTCAGTTTATGGGGCCAGCACCTTACTCACTGAGCCACAGGTGCTGCCCAGTATCAGTTTTTCTTAATGGTCTAAATAAAACCTATTTACTCAGCAAATCCCACTGTATATTGTAGATTGCGCTTTTAGTAACAAGGTAGTAAAAGCTGATACTTCTGTCTTCCTACTTTCAGATTTCTTTCTGAAACAAAGTCTCACTTTGCCACTCTCTCAGTAGAGTACTGTGACGTCACAGCTCACAGCAACCACCAACTCCTGGGCTCAAGTGATGCTCCTGCCCCCACCTCCCAAGTAGCTAGGACTATAGGGCGCCCGCCACAACACCGGGCTATTTTTTGGTTGCAGCTGTCATTGTTGTTTGGCCGGTCAGGCTGGATTCAAACCCGCCAGCTCTGGTGTATGTGGCTGGTGCCTTAGCCGCTTAAGCCACAGGCGCCGAGCCTACATTGTCTGTTTTAAGGGAGGTGCTCCTCAGTTCTTAAGTGTACAAACTGCTTGATAGCCAGAACATAATAAAATACTGTGGATGTGTACGGCACAAAATAAGACTTACACAAAGCAGAAGTGGAATAGATTCCCAGGCCCTCTTTTTATTTACAGTAATATCAAACCATCTACTTGCAGATTTTCTGGTCTGTATCAGCTGGGATTAACTAGGCACTGTGTTATCTTTGGGATCATGTAGCTGTGTCTACTTTGGTGGATACAGGGAGCAGACACACCACTGGCACAGCAGGAATCACAGTGCTACAGCTGGAATCCAGCAGGAGCCACTGAGCATGCCACACCTGAACACTTAAAGGAGGAAAGAAGGAGAGCTGCTCTTCGTTTTCAAAGCAAATTCATCTGAAAGATGGTGAATAAATGGTCAGCAGTGAGTTAAATGTACTAATAAATTAGACCTTCAGCCTAGAAAATAAAGATTTGCTGTTTCTAATAAACTGCCCTGAAATAAATTTATCAATAAATCCCAAAGGTTTAATACAATACAGTACAATTTATATTTGCTTTCCTCTTTCCTTTCTTTAGACAAACACCAAATAAAATGCAGGTGAAGGAGATGAAACACAACTAGAGGCTGACTTAAGAACTCAGACCAACGCTAAGGGTTCTCAACCTGTAGGTCGCGGCCCCTTTGTAACAATGAGAATACATTGTGGTTGGGCGGCACCTGTGATTCAGTGGGTAGGGAGCTGGCTCCGTATACCAAGGGTGGTGGGTTTGAACCCGGCCCTGGCTAAACTGCAACAAAAAAATAGCCAGGTGTTGTGGCGGGAGCCTGTAGTCCCAGCTACTTGGGAGGCCAAGGCAAGAGAATCGCCTAAACCCAGGAGTTGGAGTTTGTTGTGAGCTGTGATGTCACAGCACTCTACTGAGGGCGATTAAGTGCGACTCTGTCTTAAAAAAAAAAAAAAAAAAAAAATACATCGCAGCATTAGGAAGGTTGAGAACCACTGCTCTAAAGAATATAAAACATTATGTTAGTTAATGTGAATCTATTTAGAATAAAGCTTTTGAGCACTGCTTTTCACAGTAAGAAAATCCCTGGGAGGGGAAAGAGATTGTTACAAAGTATTATAACCTTTTCAAAACTCACAAGGCAGGTTACTTGTCCTTTATTTATTTATTTGTGGTCATGGAGACCAATTTCCCATAAAATACTCTCAATAGTGCTGCAATATCATGGCATAAAGGACTCAAAGTGCCAACAGATATAAAGACCAGAGTCTCTAATTGTAAATCATGATGCTGGGTAATGTCTGAATGAGAACATTTGATATGGATGGTCAGATGAAAGATACCAAAATGTCAGACAGCCCATCGACTGCTGTTGCCATGAGATTCAACAGTCAACATCAGTCTGATAAGCTACCCGACAAGGTGGTACAGCCATGGAGATGTCACGACGGTAGGCAAAACAAACAGACATTCAGGCAGGATTTAATAAAACATCGGGCACTTCTGGCTTGTTGAGATTTAACCCCCATTCTATCCTATTCTGAGACAACGTCAGTACCAATTTTCCTAAAGGAAAAAATATCACATTAAGAATAAAACACAAAAGGTAAGAAAATTGGGTTACACGTAAAAGTAAATTTCTGTTTGTTAAAACCAGAGTACATTCTAGCAAAAATTAACACAGGAGAAAGTGTGGCTTAAAAAATGAGTGGTGTCTCTTTCCCAAGTCCTTTGATTTGTGTATTATCACCTCTCCTCTCTAGTTTTCAAAACCAAGAAATCCCCAGGCGAGGCCAATCCCAGAGGTCCATTTAGCAGAGTGTCGCTGCCCAATCTCAGCATAACAAAAGGTGCCTTGGTGGTGGCCCTTTCATGCAAATAAATGAAGGCTAAAGAAACTCTGGTTGTAGGTGGATTTGGCAAGATTGCTAGTCCACAGGTAGAAGCTAAAAGGAAGTAAAAAACCAAAACGCTCAAGAAAACGGACACAATTTGGAATGATCAAAGATGTCTTTATAAAGTTTTTCATGACTTCATTCTAAATATACAGAATAAAAAATGGTGTCCGCTCATTTGTGAGACACCAACCAGATTTTCCTTATACTGTCTCAAAATTTAAAGATCAGTTTCCCCAGAGGGTGTGCAATGCATCATAAAATGGCCTTTTTTGAGGGAGAGGAAGGTATGGGCAGGATACCATATTAAATTATACCATGATAGACATGCAAGACTGTTATCCAATCTAGACAATTTATATACATTTTGATGACTTAGAAAAACAAAGCAATCATTTGTGACAAGCCTAAAAAGCTTGATATATTTAACATAAACTTAAGAACTTGTTTTGTGTGGTAGGAATTCTCTAATTGTGTTATGTGGGCCTTTTGAGAGGTAATAAACAGAAGGCCAGTTTCCGTTAAGTTTGCTGCTGCACATTCCATTCCACCCTAATAAAATACAACCAGGACTGAATAGAGGGTGGATACCTTACCTTAAAACACAAAGGAAAAGTATGTCAGTGCAAAATATGGACTAAACTGCTTTCAGGAAAAATGGTTTTAAAATTGATACAGGGTGGAAAGGGAATTTTCCTTCCTGGTTTGGAGTCCTCCCAACTTAAGGCAGAACCCATTCATTTTAGTTTCTGTAGTTAAAAATTCTTTGTCTGCTTATTTAGTTTTCTCCTCTGAGTTCAATCGCTGCTGGATTCGTTTGGCATAACTTTGTGCCATGGAGTTAATGATAGACAGGATGAAGTAACACACCATCACAACAACCAACTTCTCAAATACCCAGGACAACCAGTTTTCCCCCTGCAGGAACAAATGAGAAACAATGCAAAGAGAAATCAGTCAGTAGAGAAAAGGGGATCATCTATAATACTTTAAAAAAAAAAAAAAAAAAAAAGAGAGAGAGAACTTGAAGCTTATAACTGATGAAGCCTAAACAATTAAAAACAAAAAGTACGTGTCCCCAGCTACCCTGACATCTACATTCAGGCCTTTATATACTCAGCTATCTATCTAGTTATCAAGATTTTCACTTGTTTGATATAAAGTGAATGTTGATTCAGACTTTAGAAAGGTGAGAATTTGAGATCATCTCTTTTTTTTAAACTATGACCTAGGAATAAAGCCTTGGATTACATTCTACTCTCTGAAATTGCCATGTAGATACTTGTTGAGTATTGTCAAGACAGTTAAATATTTTTGTTCCAGCATCAGCAGCTGTTTAGCTGTTTTTAAAATATAAGTCTATTTTGGAGGTCATGTTTGCTCAACTGAGGGCAGCAAAGGGCCACAAGAAGACTATAAGGCCATTAAAAAAAACAACTGTGCTTCCTTCAAGTTTCCCATTTCAGGTTATTGCTTACTCATCCTCTTCTAGTCATTTCCCCTTGCCACAGAACACTTTACAGAAAAGAAAGGCTTAAAGTTAAATTTTTAAAATTTAGTTATGTTAAGAGCCTGGTTTAAAAAAAAAAAAAAAAAGAAGGAAAGCAAAGATAGTTCTTTCTTAGCTGAAAAAAAAAAAAAAAAGAAAATAGAGCAAAAATGAAGGGAGATATTTCTTAAGTTAACTCAGAACGTCTAATAGTTATGCTGTAAATTTTAACTTTTTAGTCCACTCGGGAAGTTTATCTACTAATAAATAATTTAAGATAAAGGCCAAAAACTTGTTTTATATAACAGAACCATTATTTTAGTACTATCTTTGTTTTGGGGAAAAGATGCACAAATCAGAAGTTATACTTTCTCGTTTAAGACAAAGACAAATTTCCCAGTGGAGTATATGCAGAGACTCAACTTCTGTTCAGTAAGACTGGCCAACAAACCTCACTCTATTTGCCTAAAAATGCGAGCGAGAGAAGTGACTGGAATTTCAGCCTAAAATTGCCCAAGGGAGAGAAGAAGAAACAGAAACAAAGTCTTACCTGTGGTGTGCCCATTTCACTTTTGTGATGAAGCTTCTGCCGCTGAGCCTCCAGGTATTCCTGGAATGGCTTCTGCAGAGATGGACCTATGCAGGGGACAGCACTGGAAGCAGGGTACAGTAGCCCAAGGAAAAAGATACATTTGGGAAGAAAAGCAGGAAAAACATTTAAACAGAATCCACTTACCACCTAAACTCAAAAAGCAGGGGCTGAACAGAAAGACGAATAAAATTCAACAGAGAGCTGCTGAAATCCCATCTACTTTTTTAGCGGATAAAAATTTTTCCTCTAGCAAATTCTTAAAGGAGCAAAATCTCCCCATCAACATGTCTGGGAGGAACTAAGCTGTAAATGAGAAGTCACTTCTTGCAGGAGTCTTCAGAGTGAGGACAGCTGGGCTGACACTGCACACTGGTGTGGCACAAAGAATAAAATGAATGACTTCTGAGAAGTCCCACATTTATCACCACCAGTTCCTGTAAGAACTGGTTTGAACCGATTAATAAGGAAATGACTTATGCTTGTGTCATCCCTTAGTTGAAAAAGAAACTGCCCGCCCTCTCTCTGACTTGTCCCATCTTCTCAGAGGGGGGCGGTCCTTTCTCAATCTAAGTCCTTATTAGGACAATCTGTGCGTCATCCTTATCCAAAAAGAATGCATTAGCAAATTTGGGAGGCACCTCCCACTAGTCAGAAGTCAGTGATTAACAAAGGAACAAAGAAGGAACTATGAACCTTGAATCATTTCATGGTTTATGGTAGATAGTTTGCACAGAAACTCAAGTACATTACTAAACAACTTGTTCTGAGATGATTGGGATAGTGATCTCTGATAAATTTATGTACTCGAAGCTCCCTCTCACCCAGAATACATGGAGGCAGTGTTGTTAAACCGGTTTAGCAACTGTAGCTACCAGGCTCTATTTCAGATAGGCTTGTAGGCATTTTTAAAATGGTAACTTGGGGCTACTTATAAAATCAAAGATCTCTATTTTCTGTACCCTTTAATCAATCTGTCACACTAGGGCTAAAAGTAAGTAAACCCAAACTCCTTCGTAGGGCCAGCAAAAAGCTGTCCAATATGAATTTGCAACAGTGTCTAATGCTCTACTCTATTAAGTAGACTGATATAAATTAACTTCACTCTTTTCTATTCAGTTACTGCTTTTTATAACAAAAGCAGAGGAGTAGGAGAAATTTTTTTCACCACTATATTTACCAGAAGCTAACAAATTCCTGACTCTTGGCTGATACTTTTCTTTAATCCTATTATCTGTTAACCACCAGACACTTAACTGAGTCCCTATTAAGCGTACAACACTATGAAACCCCACCCCCAAACAAACGGCAAAGAATAGTGCATGCATACAAGGAACTTAAAATCATGTGGATTTAAAACATGTGCGTGTACATACAGAAACAGGAACAGATCAGTGTACAAAAGAAATTACAATTTAATATTAATTATTATTATTATTTTATTTTAGATAGTCTTACTCTGTCACCATGGGTAGAGTGCTGTGGTGTCATGCATAGCTCACAGCAACCTCCAACTCTTGGGCTCAAGCGATCCTCTTGCCTCAGTTTTTCATTGTTTAGTAGAGACAAGGTCTCGCTCTTGCTCAGGCAGGTCTTGAATTCCCGAGCTCAAGCAATCTGCCTGCCCCAACCTCCCAGAGTGCTAGGATTACACGGGGCCTATTTTTAGTAGAGATGGGGGTCTCACTCTTGCTCAGGCTGCTCTAGAACTCCTGAGCCAAGCAATCCACCTGGCCTTGACTGGCCAGAGTGCTAGGATAACAGGTGTGATCAATATTAATTTCTTGGAATGGAAGGTAGGTACTAAAGGAATTGGAGAAATAAAAGAGAGATCAGTGGGAGATAACCTTGTCAAAAAGGTCCTTTGATGAGTATGAAGGATGTAACGTCTGAACATACATATAGCAAAGGTGGAGGTGATACTGATTAGAAGACCTGTGACAGACATCAAAGATGAAGATGGGTGAAGTCACATTCCATAGTCTCAGTCTCTCTCTCATTGTCTGTAATCCATCCATCCATCTATCTATCTATCTATCATTAGTTAAGTACAGAAGGGAGATGGGAAGGAAGAGTAGAAAGAGGAATTTTATCTGTAACTATGAGCAATCAATTGAGATAAGTCACTGCCTTCAAACCAGCCTCTCATTTTTTGTGGGGGGAAGGGGGACAGGATCTCACTGCCACCCAGGCTAGAGTATAGTGGATTATAGCTCATTATAACCTCAAACTCCTGGGTTCAAGTTATCCACCTGCCTCAGCCTCTTGAGGAGCTAAGATTACAGGTGTGCATCACCATCACTGGCTAATTTTATTTCTGTTTATTTATTTATGTATTTTGAGACAGAGTTTCCTTCATTTCCTCAGGCTATAGTGTTATGGCCTCAGCCTAGCTCACAGCAACCTCAAACTCCTGGGTTCAAGTGGTCCTCCTGCCTCAGCTTCCTGAGTAGCTGGGATTACAGGCACCTGCCACAAGGCCTGGCTAATTGTTTTCTTTTTCAGTAGTGATGGGGGTCTTACTCCTGCTCAGGGTGTCTCTAACTCCTAAGCTCAAGGGATCCTCTCATATGGCCTTCCAGAGTGCCAGGATTACAAGCATAAGCCACTATGCCTGGCCCATGCCTGGCTAAACAAACAAAAAAATTTGATGGATGGGTGTGGTGGCACATGCCTGTAATCCTAGCACTCTGAGAGGCAGAGATGGGTGGATCTCTTGAGCTCAGTAGTTTGAAACCAGGCTGAGCAAGAGTGAGACCCTGTCTTTACTAAAAATAGGAAAAAGAAATACTAGCCAGGCATTGTGGCGGGCCCCTGTAGTCCCAGCTACTCAGGAGGCTGAGGTATGAACATCGCTTGAGCCCAAAAGTTTGAGGTTGCTGTGAGTTAGGTTAATGCCATGACACTCCACCCTGGGCAACAGAGACCAGAACTATCACAATCAAATACCATATGCTTTAAATAAATTGTAAAATATTTGAAACCTAGGTATTAAATGTTATGTAGACACGTATTTGTCAAATCCTCTTAATCTTTTACTATGCATTCACTGAAATTTTAGTTACTTCCATTTCCGTTTATCTCTGCAAACAATGGCTTAGGCTACTGATAGCTTATACAAAGCACTATTATACTGGAGTTTTCTTGATTATTATTATTATTTTAAAGACTAGTGAAGTGTAAAGTGGATTAGTGAGAAGGGGTAAGAATAAAACAAGGAGTTCAATCTGTAATTGACTTGTGAGTAATCAAGTGACATAACTACCTTTGGGCAAGCCAAGTTTTCTTAATTTTCGCTAAAGCAATTTTAGTAACAAACTAGATAAAAATTGAAATTACACTGTCACTCTTAACACACATTTAAGGCAAACAATAATGCCAGCCTGCAATCTCATCTCTCAAGTTCTTTTCTTTTTTGTTGGGAAACTGAATTCTCACTCTGTTGCCCCAGACTAGAGTACCATGGGTTACAGTTCACAGCAACTTCAAACTCTGGGTGTGTGGGGGGCTCAAGTAATTCTCTTGCCCAACCCTCCCCAGTAGCAGAGATTACAGTGGCCTGCCACAACGCCTGGCTAATTTTTCTGTTTTCAGTAGAGATGGGGGTCTCACTTTGCTCAGGCTGGTCTAGAACTCCTGACCTTAAGCAAGCCACCCGTCTCTGTCTCCCAGAGTGCTAGGATTACAGGCTTGAGTCACCTCACCTTGTGTTTCTTTTTCTTTTTTGAGACAGAGTCTTGCTCTGTTGTCCAGGCCAGAGTGCAGTGGCATCATCATACCTCATGGCAACCTCAAACCCCTAGGCTAAAGAGATCCTTCTGCCTTAGTCTACTTAGTAGCCAGGGTGTGCTATGCCACCATATCCAGCTAATTTTTTGTGTAAAGACAGGGTCTCACTGTGCAGCTCAGGCTGGTCTGAACTCCTGGCCTCAAGCAATCGTTGGCCTCCCGAAGTTCTGTCATTACAGGTGTGAGCCACTCCATGCTGGCTTTCCTCAAGTTTGGGGGTAGGGAGAGATAACTTCCATCACAGTTTGGTGGCTTTCTATAGTTGTCTTAGAAAGTAGCCTAAATACTATTCCCTTAAAGGTATTATTAAATTCAGAGCAATCTTATGCTCCCTGCCAGGAATCATATCTCAACCCACAGTGAGTGAGTGAAGTCTTCTACTTGCCATTAGTCTCTGACTAAGTTTAAAGAAATACAATTTTGTGGGATAGGACATAAAGCTGGAGGAGAACAAACACAAGCACAACTATTTTTCAGTCAACTGTTAGACTAACATATACTTAAACTAGCCTTTTAAATAGCCATTTGTGCTAGGTAAGATGAAAGCCTTAAGAAAAAGAAAAAATAGGCGAGTGTTGTGGCAGGCGCCTGTCGTCCCAGCTACTTGGGAGGCTGAGGCAAGAGAATCGCTTAAGCCCAGGAGTTGGAGGTTACTGTGAGCTGTGATGCCAGGGCACTCTACCTAGGGCAACAGCTTGAGGTTCTGTCTCAAAAAAGAAAAAAAGAAAGAAAGAAAAAGAAAAAGGAAAAGAACAAAGTTAAAAGTTCATCTCATTTACTTTTACTTGCTATGGACCTTGAACATGGTGGGCAGAAAAACTGCAGTGGGTGGTAGTGTATCAGTATTTTCATTCATAGCACAAATAACAAATTTAACATCAAAAACACATTTCTGCTGGGTATGGTGGCTCTTATCCTCCCAGCACATTTCTGCTGGGTATGGTGATCCTATCTCAGCTACTTAAGAGAGGCTAAGATAGGGGGATCACCTGAGCCCAGGAACTACTGGCTATAGTGCCTTAGCATCGACCCTGTAGATAGCCAGAGCACTTTAGCCTGGGCAATATAGCAAGTCTCCATCTCTAAAACAAACAAAACCCAGGTTCTACTGTGCCAGTGGCTCACATCTGTAATCCCAGCACTTTGGCAGGCCAAGGTAGAAGGATCCCTTAAGCCTAGGAGTCCAAGTCAACCCTAGGCTACACAGAGAGATCCTATGTCTACAAAAAAATTAGCTGGTGCATGCTTGTCGTCTCAGATACTTGGGAGGCTAAACAGGAGGATCACTTGAACCCAGAAGTTAGAGGCTGCAGGGGGAGGCCTTATCTCTAAAAACCAAACCAAACCAAATCAAACCCTCAGAAATGCAAACAAAAGATTTAAGAAAAAAATTCCAAGCCTATTCAGGGCTCCAAACTGGTTTCATGGGAACAATATTTTCCCATGCTTATACACCCAGTCTCAAGATAAACTTCTTTGCAAACTTAAATACTGTTTAAAAGATCTATTTAGGGTGGCACTTGTGGCTCAGTGAGTAAGGTGCCGGCCCCAAATACTGAGGGTGGCGAGTTTGAACCTGGCCCCCGCCAAACTGCAACAAAAAAATAGCTGGACGTTGTGGCAGATGTCTGTATAGCTACTCAAGAGGCTGAGGCAAGAGAATCACCTAAGCCCAAGAGCTGGAGGTTGCTGTGAGCTGTGACGCCACAGAACTCTACTGAGGGCGACAAAGTGAGACTGTCTCTGAAAAAAAAAAAAAGATCCATTTAAAATAACCAATTTGCAAGCAAAATCTATTATTTTTTTCTAGTTTTTAGTACATATGTTACTCGGCTTTTGGAAATCACTTATCTGATAAGAAATTTGTATTTTAAATTCTCCTATTTTCATTATAAAGGTCTGCATTATTCTCTGATTTTCTGTATCCACAACCATCAGAAAATCTTCCAGAGGAAGCATCACAACTGGACGAGGTTGTAGAGTGTGAGTGGTGTGATTACTCTTATTTTTCACAATGCTTAAATTTTCATTTTTGGTTAACATGGAGCTCGGGAGTTCAAGACCAGCCTGAATAAGAGTAAGACCCCATCTCTACTAAAAATAAAAAAATCAACCAGGTGCTGTGACAGCCACCTGTAGTCCCCACTACTCAGGAGGCTAAGGCAGGAGGACCACTTGACTCCAGGAGTTTGAGGTTGCTGTGAGCTCGGCTGAGGTCACAGCACTCTAGCCTGGCCAACAGAATGAGAGTGTCTCAAAAAAAAAAAAAAAAAAAAAAAAGGCAACAAAAAACAAACAGAAGTCTCAGGAAGGTCCTTCAGCAGCTATTCCAGAAGGCATAGTTAATACAGGAGGTGACAGTTCCTTGTGCGTTATGGCCATTGAAGACCTTCAAGTGGGACAAGATGTGGAGATAGGAGAAGTAGCATCGATGATCCTGACCTTGTGTAGGCCCAGGTTAACGTTACATGCGTTTCTGCCTTAGCTGTTGTTATTGTTGTTTGGGTTTTTTTTTTTTTTTTTTTTTGAGACAGTCTTGTAGTGTTGCCCAGGCTGGTCTTGAACTCTTTGACTCAAATAATCCTCCTATCTCAGCCTTCCCCCTGAGCACTTGTGATATAGGTACATGCCACTATGCCCAACTTCTTGTGTCTTTTTTTTTGAAATGGAGTCTCAGTTTGTCTCCCTTGGTGGAGTAGTACTATGGCATCACAGCTCACAGCAATCTCAAACTCGTAGGCTCAAGCGATCCTCTTGCCTCAGCCTCCCTAGTAGCTGGGACTATAGGTGCCTGCCATAATGCCTGCCTATTTTGAGAGACAGGGTCTCGAACTCCTAAAGTCAGGTGATCTACCCCCCCTTGGCCTCCCAGAAGGCTAGGATTACAGGAATGAGCCTCTACACCTGGCCTCGGGTGTACCACCTTTTATCCTTTACCTTTTTTTTTTATCCTTTACCCTATTTTTACTGTACCTTTTCTGTGCTTTAGATATACAAATACCATTGTGTTACAGTTGCCTACAGTATTCAGTACAGTAACATGCTGTATAGGTTTACAGCACAGGAGCAAGAGGCTATACCACATAGCCTAGGTGTGTAGTAGGCAATACCCATTTTGGTTAGTCTAAGTACATTCCAGGATGTTCCCACAAGGATAAAACCACCTAAGGATACATTTCACAGAATGTATTCTCATCGTTAAGTGACTCATGACTGTATTATTTTTCTTTTAATGTTTCTTCAACAGAACCTTTTCAAGTCACTTGTCTGTTTTATAAGGGTTAGTTTAAACTAGAAATTCTCACATATAAATCTGATTAATGGACCATAGAAAAAACATAATAATTTACAATATGATAAAAGTGAAAAAATTATAGAGGGGCCCACCGTAAGCCTCCTGTGTATGGTGGAACTCTTGTCTTTCCTTAGGCTATCCTTGTACTCTCTCTGACAGGTGATTTTCTTACAGGGATTGAGGGAGCGCCCATCAGACTTAAGCTACATCCTCAATATATGTGTTAATACAATAATGATTACAAATATATACAGAAAGGAAAATAAAATGAAAATAAATATGAAGAGAACTTCATTTTAGTCCCACTCTGATGGTAGAGACCACTGGTTTCAACCATGAGGCTAAACTATGAGGGTTACAAATATACCTTGTTCCCAAAAGGTAAAAAAAAAAAATCTTAAGGTTTGGTAAGTAGACCAATGTAATACAAGACTGTTAGATAATATATCAGAAGGGAAAAAAGCCATTTCCATAAAAATGTACATTAAATGTCCCCTTTTTTCCTCATTCTTCTTATGGGCAACTAGAAAGAGAGCCTTTAAGAATCTGGATAGACAAATCTGAGACTAAAAACCTGTGTCCACAGTTTATATTCCAAATGAATGTAATTAAAGGTCTTCAGAATTTTCTTCATTGAATGAGGATCACTGTACGTAAATCAATAAATTAAATTTATTCTCTGACCCCAGAGAATCCTTCTATAATATCAATAGAGATTTGGACCAGGAGCATAGTATTAATAGTAGAGCTGTAACCAGAAAATGATCCTCTTCTATCTAAAGCCAAGAGACTCTTCTGCTGAAGAGACTGAACATTACATTTAAGGTACTTAGCAGGGTGTATTTTCAAGAATGAACCCTTCCGGTACTGCTGTTAGGGGCTGATGTGTCATCCCTGTAACAAAGGCAATGAGGGTGTGGTAGAAGTTCAGCAGCAGGATGGACTAGCAATTCCCTTTCTTAGTAACAGTCTTGGAAATAATTCTCCCTTTTCAGAAATAAGCACATTTAAGTCAAACACTGTAGGGTTAAATTTTCCTCCTCACCCCCTAGGCAGTGATCTAAACAGGCTTAACGGCTAGTATTTTAATGAGTTGTCATTTCCTGTCAGATAAAGATTCTCACAGTATTTAACCACTGGTTTCCCCGGGGACCAACCAATACTAGAGCTCTATTCATAGTGACTCAGAATGGACCTCAGACTCCTGGCCTGATTAAACAATGATAGATTACCCTCCACATGAAACACTGCTCAGAAAAGGGTGGGGGTGGAGGGAGGTGCAATCTTTCTAAAGAAGCCAAAGGCCATCATGCTGTCTCTCATTAATATTTACAGCTTTCCAGCTCTCAGAGATTAGAGGAAAAAAAGGAAAAAAAAAAAAAAAGATACCATTTGTTAATTAATTAATCCAGAAATAAGTAAATGAACTGGTGTTAAATGAAAATCAACATATTTAACCTGGTAAAAATAGAACCTAATAATCCTGTGAACTTGGAATAAAAGTATTGTATCTTTATCATTTAAATGTATCAAGTATAAATATTTGAAGCTGATAGTATAAGAAAAAACTGTTAACTGATGTATTTCTACTTGCTTTGGATCTAAAAAGTGGTAGCTCACCCAAATCAAGAAATCAAGTTCCCTTTTCTCCAAGTTAAAGGACTTCTTAAAGAAAAAAAAAAAAAAAAAAAAAAATCAACATCCCAGTATCTTGGAGGAACACACCAACATAAAATAAATTCAGGATGAAAATTATACTCTGTAATAGAAAATCTAGGGCTTTCTTATATTTATGTTTGGATTGATAAATTTCCAGCATCTTCTAAACCTTGTGATTCAACCTCAGGATTTGGGATTAAAACATCTTGGATTTCATTAACATTCATGCCCCTTTCAAATGATTAAAACCTCTTTTGTACTAAAGTTAGTACATTATGTGCTGAGTGGTATTATATAAACACATGACACCATCCATTTCTTTCTGGCTGTGGAGAATTAAGAGCATTGCTTTATCCAGGTGTATTTTATCAGGTGTATTGTTGCTATTGCCTCACAGCATATTTTTTACCACAGAAGAATTTAAAATTGCCCTTGCTTTTGAACATTTGGAATTGTTTTCTATAAGAATCAGAAGGAAGGTTAAGACTTCCTTATAAATAGCAGCTACTCTTTGAAATATGGTAACATTAAAGAGAAGCTCTTGAAAATAAAACCAGCCTTGCTTCAGAATGTAGACTTGAATAGCAGCAACCAGGCAGGTGTTCTTTACATTAATGAATGAGGCCAGAGCTAAAGAAATGGTTTACAAGAACCAAGTAAAACTGATTAGTTGCCGAAACAAAACCCAGTTAAAAACCAACTGATTTGGGTGGTGCCTGTGGCTCAGTGAGTAGGGCGCCAGCCCCATATACGAAGGGTGGCGGGTTCGAACCCAGCCCCAGCCAAACCGCAACAAAACAATAGCCGGGTGTTGTGGTGGGTACCTGTGGTTCCAGCTGCTCGGGAGGCTGAGGTGGGAGAATCGCGTAAGCCCAAGAGCTGGAGGTTGCTGTGAGTCCTGTGACATCATGACACTCTACCGAGTGTGGTAAAGTGAGACTCTGTCTCCACAAAAAAAACAAACAACAACAAAACCCAACTGATTTCATTTATAGAAAATAAGACTGCTGACCAAGCTGCCAGGCTGGGAGTGCAGTGGTATAATCATATTGCACTACAGCTCCGAACTTGTAATTTCAAGGGATAGGACTCAGCCTCCTGAGTAGCTGGGAATGAGAGTGTACTGCACCCAGCCTGGTGATTGCTTTTTATAGTGACAGATGTAGGCTGGCTTGAATATTCACTGAGATCTAACAACAATGAAAAATAAGCAATGAAGAGCCAAAGACCCAAAGGTCAAGATGAAAGAACAGTTTACAGAATTTAAAATTTTAGGTGAAATGGCGCTGAAGCTTATTGCCCTGGAGATCATTGAAAGTGAGCACAATAGGCTAGGGCGCTAGCCATATACACTGAAGGTGGGTTCGAGCCAGCCTGAGCCTGCCAAACAACAATGACATCTACATCCAAAAAATAGCCGGGTGTTGTGGTGGGTGCCTATGGTTCCAGCTACTTGGGAGGCTGAGGCAAGAGAATCACTTAAGCCTAAGAGTTGGAGGTTGCTGTGAGCTGTGATGCCAAGGCACTCTACCAAGGGCGACATAGTGAGACTCTGTCTCAATAAAAAAAAAAAAAAAAAAAAAAAGTTAAAAAGAAAAAAGATAGTGAGCACAATAGACGATTAAAATAAGACAGTAGAGCAGCACCTGTGGCTCAAAGGAGTGAGGTCCCTGCCCCATATGCCAGAGGTGGCGGGTTCAAACCCAGCCCGGGCCATAAACTGCAAAAACAAACAAACAAACCCAAGAAGACAGTAGCTGGCCCAGTGGCTCACTACTGAATTCCAGCACATTGGGAGGCTGATGTGGGAGGACTGCTTAAGCTCAGGGGTTTGAGACAAGCCTGAGCAAGAACAAGACCCCATCTCTACTAAAAATAGAAAAACTAGCTGGGCATTGTGGCAGGTGCCTGCAGTCCCAGCTACTCAGGAGGCTGAGGCAAGAGGATCACTTAAGCCCAAGTGTTTGAGACTGCTGTGAGCTATGATGAGGCCATGGCACTCTACTCAAGGTAGAGTCTTAAAAAAGGAAAAAAAAAAAAAAAAAGTGACAGTATTGGCTGGAATTTAATCTTGCCTACAAATAATGTAGTCATTCCAAAGATTAGCTAGGCAGAAAAATCACTAAATACAAGTAGATAACTAAGAAAAAAAAGTCATGATCTCCACCCTGAAGGAACTCAATCTAGAAGGATGCTGGGGGAGAAAAAAAGCACTTAAATGCAGCAGTTTGAAACTGGAATGCTGGTGCAAATCTCCAGGTTCCAGCAAATTAATCTTATTGCCTTCCACAGTGATCCTTCAATTCCCCCTTCACTACCTGAAGACATCTTGCAATCTTTACTCCAGTTTTGAAGAAAGAACTGGTTAAAGAGGGTAACCAGTCCACTCTTGTTTCTTGATCCTATCTCCATTCATCTCTTATAGTAGAACCTCCATAGCTGACCAACTCCCTACATTGACCATCTCTTTAAGTTGGCTAATTTTCATAGACTGGACATGTACACTACAGTAGGCCTAGTTCCTTATGGTGACCACCTCCGTATGTTGACCAGTCTGTTATGGTCCCCAGGGTGGTTAACTTGTAGAGGTCCTACTGTATATGAATTTAACTTCTTGTGCCTTGGTTTCTCCATCTGTGACAGTGAAGTTAATGTCACAGGTTTTGTTACAGATATTATTATTACGGATTTTTTTTTTTTTTTTTTTTTTTTAAGACAGAGTCTTGTTCTATTGCCCAGGCTAGAATGCAGTGACATCAGCCTAGCTCACAACAACCTCAGACTCCTAGGCTCAAATGATCCTCTGGCCTCAGCCTCCTGAGTAGTTGGGGCTATAGGTGTATGCCACCATACCTAGCTAATTTTTTCTATTTTTGGCAAAGACTGCTTTTGCTCTTGTTAAGGTTGGTCTCAAACAGGATCTTCCTGTCTCAGCCTCCCACAATTCTAAGATAACTGTGTGAGCCACCAGAACCACCTTGGTATATAATATATTAAATGAAAATTTATATAAAGTATCCTGCATAGGTTGGTTCTTACTAAATGTTAATTTGCTTCCCAGATCCTTCCTCTTTTCCTTTGAATTTTCTTTAAAAAAAAAAAAAATTTTTTTTTTTAATCTTTATTTTTTTTTCTGTTCTTCCTTTGGCAATTCTCTTTCCCTTTGCCTCCCCAGTAGCTGGGATTACAGACGGCCACCACAATGTCCGGCTTTTTTTGATGTTAGTGGAGACGGATCTTCACTCTGGCTCACTCCTGCTCATATTGGTCTTCAACCTCTGAGCTCAGGCAATCCACCTGCCTCGGCCTCCCACAGTGCTGGAACTACAGGCGTGAGCCACCACGCCCGGCCTGAATTTTCTATATCTAGCTTTTTACTAAGTAGAGTCTTACCCTTAGCCTAAAATTCACAATAGTCTCTCCTATTTATGAATGAATATATTCATTTCATTAGTAAATATTTCTAACAGGGCTGGGCATGGTGGCTCACGCCTATAATCCTAGCACTTGGGAGGCCGAAGCAGGTGGATTGCCTGAGTTCACAGGTTTGGAGACCAGCCTGAGCCAGAGCGAGACCTCGTCTCTAAAAAATAGCCGCGTGTTGTGGTGGGCACCTGTAGTCCCAGCTATTCCGGAGACTGAGGCAAGAGAATCACTTGAGCCAAACAGTTTGAGGTTGCTGTGAGCTGTGACGCCATAGCACTCTACCTAAGGCAACAAAGTTAGACTCTGTCTAAAAAAAAATTTTTTTTTTGTAACAAAAATATAGAAGGCCCAAGTATCAAGGAGAGAAGGATATGTAAACTACCATGAACATGAAGGGGAAGGAGCTTTCTTAAACTGAAGGAGGTTAATGTTAAAATTAGAGGGTACAACTGTGTCTCAGCATCTGGGATCGTGAACCCTATGTTAGACTTTAAACTATCCTTTTTTCAGATAATAAAATATAATACAAATATTTATGTTCCACACTTCCATATCTTTTTTCTGATTATTTTACAATGATCAAAGTTGAACAGAATCAAGTGTATAGACCATTTTATATTTTGAAATGAAAAGGATAGATTTTCTTTCCATAGAAAAAAAAGTTCAGGTTCACATAGCTCATTCTGACCACTTTCCATTGAGTGAGAAATAAGAAACAACATTCAGATTCAAGTACTTAATTACTCACTGGCTAAAATGATTTCTCTTGCCAAAGGCAAGCCTGACTCTGAGGTCAAACATCATGTTAAGTCAGAAATAGGAGACAGCAAAGAAGTGCATGGAACATTCTGTAACTGGTAAGTCCCTGTTCCAGCCAACCCCATTCCTTAGCCCTCAAGTTCAATGATTGAGTTATGGAAACTTTTCTTGTGTGGTAAAACTGGGGACTTTGTCTTCTAATAAGACCCTGGCAATCTGACAATGAGCCAATGTTCTGCATATGGTTGTTTGCGAGTCATATGCTTAATGTTATTTTCTGGGAATTCTCATCTACTGTTTGGTGAGAATACTGGAACATGTCATTTTAATAATGCTTTTAAAGTTAGATTTGGTTATGCTCTTTGAGAAATATGTACAGGTCTTTCTCACTGTAGAAATGTTAATTAAATAAAAATTAGTTTTAAATGGTAATTAAAAAAAAGAGACCATAACAATATACTGCCTTTTGATCTTGAAGTTCTCTGCTCTTTGATTCTATCCTCTGAACTATTTCAACCTAAGATAACAAAGAGTTTAAAAGCTGTTACATGCCTAATCTTTTTAGAGAAACTTTTCTCTATTCACCTGCTAAACACCAGGAACAAAAAGACTGTTATCTATTTTCTTTTCTTTCTTTTTTTTTTTTTTCCTATTTTATTTATTTATTTATATTTTTTTGTAGTTTTTGGCGGAGGCTGGGCTTGAACCCGCCACCTCTGGCATATGGGGCCGGCGCCTTACTCCTTTGAGCCACAGGCGCCGCCCCTGTTATCTATTTTCTAACATCTCTCAGAATATATGAGTAATTCATTATGTCTTTTTAGATTGACATATATTAACTAGATCAACCTTTTCAGTGACCAATAGGTAATAAAGATACCTTCTCCTAAACCTAATAGCAATGGCAGCTACTTTCTAGAACAGTGGAAAAAATAAATCTATTAATTATAATTTCTAATTGTGAGATGAAAACTTTAAATATTTGGGGTAGGGCCTATATTCTCTCTGTGATCTTAGGATTGTCATACAATGACATATTATAGTAAAAATACCATAGGCCCTGTGATGGTGCCTGTGGCTCAGTGGGTAGGGCGCTAGCCCCATATATTGAGGGTGGTGTGTTCTAACTGGGCCCCGGCCAAACTGCAACAAAAAAATATAGCCAGGCATTGTAGCGGGCACCTGTAGTTCCAGCTACTTGGAGGCTGAGGCAAGAGAATCGCCTAAGTCCAGAAGTTGGAGGTTGCTGTGAGCTGTGACACTACAGCACTCTACTGAGGGCAATAAAATTAGACTCTGTCTCTACAAAAACAAACAAACAAACAAACAAACAAAAAAAAACCCATAGGCCAAAGGCATACTTAGGGTATCATATTTGACTAGAACACTCCATTGTTATATTGACAGGAGAAGCCCTTTGGGCAGTCATCAGCATAGCATTCAAACCTCTGTCAAAATACTATTAAATCTGACCACCAGAGATGGAACTGTCAATAGTGATGCTTTTCTTTTTCCATGCTATTTGGGGGGTGGGGTGGGGTGGTAAACAGCCTGGCCTGGCAGGCCACAGGTACATCAGTGTGAGTTTGTTCAAATTTGACCTTACACAAAATCAAGAGTTGAAGTACCTGCTTATATCTCTTTTTGTCTTAATGTCTCTTTTTATTCACCTTTTCCCCTTTTTTTGCACTAAAAAATGCTCATGGAAACAATATTCAAAACAGCAGAAATATGGAAATAACCCAAATGTTCATCATTGGGAGACTGGATGAATAATCAATCACCAATAAAATAATGTATAGCAGTCAAAATGAATAATCTTTGGCAATACACAATACTAGCAATATATTAAGTGAAAAGTCTCAAAAGATTACATATTATGGCTCAGCGCTTGTAGCTCAGTGCCTAGGCTGCCAGCAACATACACTGGAGCCGGCAGGTTCGAACCCAGCCTGGGCCTACAACAACAAAAGATTACATATTATATGATACATACACTGGAGCTGGCAGGTTCGAACCCAGCCTGGGCCTACAACAACAAAAGATTACATATTATATGATACCTCTTCTCTTTTTTCATTTCTATATGATACCCTCTTTATTGAAAGGTTAATAAAACAAAAATAAAACTATTTCATTCTAGCAACTGTAGCTAAAAAGCAAAATAAATTACATAAGTAATTTATTTATCAACTCTCTCAGCTAATTTTCTTGCCAGTAGGAAGAAAATATTTATACATAGCTGAAATTAGAAGCAATCTAATAATACTGCCAGGCATGTTGGCTCATACCTGTAATCCCAGCACTGTGGGAGGCTGAGGCAGGTAGACCTCTTGAGCTTAGGAGTTTAAGATCAACCTGAGCAAGAGTGAGACTCTGTCTCTATGAAAAATAGAAAACTAGCTGGGCATTGTGGCACTGTAGTCACAACTTCAGGGGAGGCTGAGGCAGGAGGATCACTTCAGCCCAAGAGTTGAGGTTGCTATGAGCTATGATGCCAAGGCACTCTAACCAGGGCTAGACAGTGAGACTCTGTCTAAAACAAACAAACAAAAAAAAAACCCCAAAACAAAAAAGTACACTAATAATAAATATTACAACATTTAAATATTACAACATTACAACATTAGTATGTTAAAAAAATAGTTTCTTTCAGAATTATTTGTGTAATCTTTGATGAAAGGTTTTCTTGGCTAAAGGCATTTTACTGATCAGGGATAAAGTCAGCTGGGTGCTTTCTTTAAGAAGAGGCATTCCCTAGGTGACATAGTACAGAGACCCAGGCACTGAGAAGTCTACGTTTTCATCTCTAGTCGTAGAAACTGTGAAAAATGAGACTTCAAGAACACAAGCAGGCTCAGCGCTCTTAGCACAGTAGTTACGGCGCCAGCCACATACGCTGAGGCTGGTGGGTTCAAACCTGGCCCAGGCCAGCTAAACGACAACTGGAACAAAGGATAGCCAGGAGTTGTGGTGGGTGCCTATAGGCCCAGCTACGTGGGAGGCTGAGGCAAAAGAATCGATTAAGCCGAAGAGTTTGAGGTTGCTGTGAGCTGTGACACCATAGCATAGTGAGACTGTCTCAAAAAATAAAATTGGGCGGTGCCTGTGGCTCAAAGGAGTAGGAAGCCAGCCCCATATGCCAGAGGTGGCGAGTTCAAACCCAGCCCCGGCCAAATAAATAAATAAATAAAATAAAAAAGAACACAAGCAACACAAGCAATATTAAACTTGAGACAAAGCTTTGGCATGTCAAGTCACTCATATTAGTGTGTTTCAAGTAAGTTATAAAATCTTTGGTCATGGGACATTTCACATTTTGACTGGGGTTGGGAAGGTTATCAGTCGCCTTCTGAAGTGGAGAAGAAAGGCTCCTCAGAGAAACATGTTCAAAATTAGAGCAACTAAAATGGATGAGAAAGAAGACAAACTGGCCTGTGGCAGAGTTTATATTCAAATCTAGCTTTGTTCTGTCCAAAGGCTGTGTTCTTTTCACTCTACCACTCCTTAGTTGTCCTTACTTCTGGGACTCACTTTTCATTCTTCCTTGTCTTAGTCTCTCATACTTGTTATTTTAAAGTAAACTGTTGCCAGCTTTTCTCTTTCTCATCTTTTGATTTTTTTTCTCTATTATGGCTATTTGTCACTCCTTTATTTGTGGGTGCATAGTTTTAAATATCCTTGAAGCTACTGTCTTCCAGATTTTACCAATTCAGTTTATTTCCTACAATTTAGAGTTCTGAGTAGGGTGAAGGGGAAAACAATTGAAGGAGAAACCTTCTACAGTCAAGTTAAAGGCAGTACTTTCAGTTCCACTCAACAATGTGTCTAGTGAGCCAATCTGTTTGCCTTTTCTTTTCTAAAATAAATCACTAATCTGTTTACTATGATATGAAATTAGAAAGGTAAGTCTACTTATAATGCATTCTTTTGGCTAAGTGCAGTGGCTCACACCTGTTATCCTAGCACACTGGGAGGCTGAGGAGGGTGGACTGCCTGACCCCAGGAGTTTTAGACCAGCATGAGCAAGAGTGAGACCCCATCTCTACTAAAAACAGAAAAACTGTATGGGTGAAGTGTTATTCGGCTATGTATGGAGACTTCTGATTGTCATGACTGGGAGTTACTAGTGGCATGTAGTGAGCAGAGGACAAGGATGGTGCTAAATAAATGTCTTACAATGCACAGGGCACTTCCTCATAACAAAGAATTATCTGGCTTAAAATTTCAATAATGTCAAAGTTGAGAAATCATGAACTAGGTAAAGGAAATAGCAGGAACAAAGACCAGTGGTGAGAGTCTCAACTACAGGCAGCCCCCAGATTACACACGAGATAGTCTGCACTTAAGCTGAATTCATACGTAAGTCAGAATGGCCAAATTTACCTGTTATAGCCTCCAGTTCATAAGTGCGAGTCCTACGGTCAGTTAGAGGTTTGCAACTCAGGGACTTACTGTAAAAGCCCCTGTTTGTAAGTGTGAGTTGTATGTAAAATAGACAGTTGTAAGTTGGGACTGCCTGTACTCAAATATGGACAAAGTGATTTTAAGCAGAGAAAACTAGAAGGGACGCATCATACAAGACTTTATAAACCCTGTTAATGAGTTTTGGCGTTTTCTTAAGAATGATGGGAAGTACTAGTGCAGAGTTTCAAGAATAGGAGAAGTTGGGAGGTAAGGACAGTAGAGATGTCATTTCCAGATTATAAGTTTGAAAAGGTTACTGGTGAATAGATTGGAAGGGAATGAAAGTGGATGTGGGCCAATGAGACAGGAACCTACATTAGAACTTTAAAGGCAGTGAAATAGAAGGTGGTAGTGGTGTGGGTAGAGACGCAGATAAAAAACTTCCTTCTATAAATGTTTAGTATGGGAAAAGGACAAAGAAAGAATGTGGGGTATTACTCTTCACTGAGCTCTATAATGTGTGGGTAGATGTGGTAGTTAATTGTACAATCAAGATGGGGCAGTAATCTCTAAGAATGGATAAAATGTTTTCCTTATATAAAAAAAGGGACAAGAATATTCCTTCTTTGTCTTTGAAAAGTGATGTATGGTGATGTATAAAGCACTTTATTTGTAAAGATTTACACAGCAAAAACTTGGAGTCATTAAATTTTAATGTACAAGTTAAATCTACATTTATAATAAGAAGCTTAGGAACTAATAAAACCAATGACTAGCTTCAGTGGGCATATTCTCAAGAATATATTTTTTACTTAATTATTGCATTAAAACTGAATTGGAAATTATTATTAAAAATTATTATAAAATATCAGATATATAAAAGACTGACTATAGTATGTAATGTATGGCTTAAAGATAACAAAAACAATTCACAAATTCACCAAGTGGCAATTTTTCTTTTTTTTTTTTTTTTGGAGACAAGAGTCTCATTTTGCGTCCCTTGGTTGAAAGCCATGGCATCATAGTTTACAGCAACCTCAAACTCTTGGGCTTAAGTGACCCTCTTTCCTCAGCCTCTCGTGTAGCTGGGACTACAGGTGCCCACCCCAACACCTAGTTAGTTTTAGAGATGGTGGTCTCATTTTTGCTCAGGCTAGTCTTGAACTCTTGAACCTAGCCATTCCACCTGCTTTGGACTCCCAGAGTGCTAGGATTGTAGGCATGAGCCACCAGGCCCAGCCATAGTTCAGCCTTTTAAAATGTCATAATTTTTCTCTAATGAAGTAATAAGAGACCTGACATATTTTGTTAATATATGCTATCTTATCATGCATTATTTAATGAAATAATAAAATTTTAGGCCGGGCGTGGTGGCTCACACTTGTAATCCTAGCATTGTGGGACACCAGGGTTGGTGGATTGCCTGAGTTCACAGGTTCAAGACCAACCTGACGAAGTACCAGACCCCATCTTTAAAAAATAGCTGGATGTTGTGGCAGGCATGTGTAGTTGTAGCTACTTGGGAGGCTGAGACAAGAGAATCTCTTAAGTCCAAGAGTTGGAGGTTGCTGTGAGCTATGACACCACAGCACCTTACCGAGGGTGACAAAGTAAGACTGTCTCAAAAAAAAAAAAAAAAAAAAAAAGGAAAGAAATACTAAAAATTTATGTAATTTTGGTCAAAAGTTACAGCACTGTACTAAAGCACCAATATACTGTAACAATACATGTGTCACTCATTCATTCATTTTTAGTAGGGTCTTGTTTTTGCTCAGGCTGGTCTTGAACTCCTGAGCTCAAGCAATTCTCCCACCTCAGCCTCCCAGAGTGCTAGGATTATTGGTCTGAGCCATCATGGCAGGCTTCATTCATCTTTTTTTTTTTTTTTTTTTTGCAGTTTTTGGCTGGGGTGGACTTGAACCCGCCACCTCAGGTATATGGGGCCAGCGCCCTACTCCTTGAGCCACAGGTGCTGCCCTTCATTCATCTTTTATATAAAAGCATTTCTTATTTCTTTGGAGGGGTTATAGATGTAAACCCAAAGCTTCTTTTAAATCAAGAATTGTATGACTTAGTATATGTTTGGCATACTATTTAAAAGGGACAACTTGGACTAGATCCTTCTCTGCTATTGGACAAGAAAGTCAATTTAAAGTTAACAGGGTAAAAGTTTTGCTTTTTGAAAGGTAAAGGACCTATTTCAAAATTTCAATTCTTATTCCGTCTTTAACATACTTACTACCATTCACACAGTGATATGAGTCCTTAAAGAATTACTCACCCAATGACAGCCACCATCTGCTCCACTATATGCTTGCTGAATGTTATTATAACAAAAATTTTCTGTGAAAAAAAAAGTTAAAATAGTCATCAAAAACCCAGTATAAATCTACATTTCTGATAATAGTCTAAAAAGGTGAGACTGTGCCCCTAATTAAATGTTTGCATTTCTTCAAAAATAAAAGATACTATGTAATTCAAATCATTTTGTATTCCATTTATCTATGTATGTATGTATCTATCTATCTATGGAGACAGTCTTGCTGTCTGTCTGTCCGTCAGTCCATCCATCCATCCATCTATCCATCCAACCATCCTTCTCTCTCTCCCTCCATTCACTCAACCACCCATCTATCTGTCTAGTTGATTATAGCCTTGAATTCCTCGGCTTAAGTAATTCTCCTGCCTTAGTCTCACAAGTAGCTGGGACTACAAGAAACAGGTTTCAGTATGTTGCTCATTCTGGTCTCAAACTCCCAGCCTCAATCAATCCTTCCACCTCAGCGTCCCAAAGTGATAGGATTATAGGCATGAGCCATCTTGCCTGCACCATTTTGTATTTTAAGATGTTTCTTCTTAAGCACAGCTTTAGTCTTGTTAGGATACACGACCATATCTGAGGGAAAATACAAGTCATGAAATCCGAGAGTGGGAAGGAAGAGTTGACATTTACATATCCTATGCATCTAAGGATTGTGTAATAACTGAAGTCATGGGTTTCAGATAACGGAAATTAAAGCTGATTACCTGATGATAGGGGTCTGGGCTAAATTTACTCCAGAAGAAAACAAAAAGATTGTACATCTTTCCTGGGAAGTTTTTATAGAAGTACCATGAGAGTTCCATTCCCAGATGGAATGGGGCCAGAGCTTGGCCTTTCAGGTCTACCTGAACTGGGGCATTTTCAGTTTAATATGAATGAAGTCATCTTCTCCATTAAATAAAAATGCTGCTACTTTACATTACCAGTAATCCCTAGGTTATGAACAAGATAGGTTCTGTAGGCTTGTTCCTTGTATTTTTTTTTTTTTTTTTTTTTTGTTCTTGAGACAGAGTCCCACCCTATGAGAAGAGTACAGTGGGGCCGTAACTCACTGCAACCTCAGACTTGGGCTGTGGGCATCCTATTGCCTCAGCCTCCTGTCGCTGGGATTACAGGTGCTTGCTGCAGTTCCCAGCTGGTTTTTCCATTTTTTTAATGAGTCGGGGTCTCGCTCTCATTCAGATAAGTCTTCAACTCCTGAGCTCAAGCAATCTTCTCACCTCAGCCTCCCACAGTGCTGGGATTACAGGCATGAGGCACAGTGCCCAGCTATAGCCTTATTTTTAAGTTGGATTTGTACATAAGATGGAACAAGTACATTTACCTATTACCTGTCATGGCCTCCATTCTTAAGTGCAAGTTGTAAGTCAAACGTCAGGCACTGCCTGTACTTACAGGTAAAGATGTCTTTAGTGTCTAATGGGTAGGAGCAAATACTCTCACCTCAATTTAACAAATGTTAAAGTGCTTACTATGGACAATATATGACATTGTAAAAGTTTCCAGGGAACACAAATCTGAGAAGGACACTTCGAAGCCCTGAAGAAGTTTATTAATTTTTCTACAAATAGTAGAAAAAATAGTAAGAAGAAAACTATATGTGCTAATATATAAATATAAAATTATAAATGCCATTAGTGGCATAAACAGTGTGTTAAAGGTCATAGTTAATAATATGATTACAGCTTCAAGAAAGTGTTATTTATTTATGAATGAGACAGAGTCTCACTCTGCTGTCTGGGCCATGGCCTCAGTCTAGGTCACAGCAACCTCAGACTTCTGGCTCAAGCAATCCTACTGCTTCAGTCTCCCTAACAGCTGGGACTATAGGAGTGCATCACAATGCTTGGCTAATTTTTTCTATTTTTAGTAGAGATAGGATCCCACTTTGCTCAGGTTTGTCTAACTCCTGAGCTCAAGTGATCCTCCATCTCAGCTTCCCAGAGTGCTAGGATTACAGGGGTAAATCATGGTAACCAGCCTGGAAGGTGATATTTAAGTTTACCTTTATTTAGAATTCTGGATCCTCTCTCTAAATACGCAATAACAAACTCTTTAGTGTTCTGTTATTGTTTGTTAATTTCTTTAGCTAATGTAACCAAAAGGGAGGGGAAGAAAATAAAATAATTAACAATAGTCTTTTTATCTAACCATTAGCAATCTCAGAAAAGCATACCATTTTAGGTAGAAGATTAATAAGGCAATGTTACACAATTGGGGCATGAATATTATGAATCCAACACAAGGCAACTGTTACAGATAGTGAAGGGGGAAAAGCACTAATATATGGGGCCCATACCCAAAACCAGTTATTGGGAGCTATAAATCTTTTATTAATCAAGAGAGCCAATGGTTTTATCTCTAAGTGATTTCACCAACATAAGCTTTCCCGACCATCATTTCCTAACATTCAAAATAAACCCATGCCCAGATAATTGCACAATTTCATTGCTCAAAAACAAAACAAGATTATCTTTTTATACGTAAAAGCTTGAAAATTCACTGTTCTAGGAAAGACATAAAATGTGTCAGACGTTTAAGAACATGTCTCAGAGTCTTTCAGATGGGAGATGTGAGCGTGGATTCTACCAAATAAACTAAATGCACGGGCCCGCAGACAGACCTCCTCCTTAACCATGTATACAGATGAAATAAGAGATAGTGCAGGGTAGGGAGAAAAAGATACGAGTGGGGGAACTAATGGAGCCAGAACGAACAAAGAAGAAACCATAAGTAAAAAAATGATCTTTCATGCAAAGAAGAATCTTAGATTCAGTTAATATTTATTGAGTGTTACTGAATGAATGTCAACTATGTGTCAGATACTATTCTAGGCATTACAATACTTCAGTGAAACAGACAAAAATCTCTGTTCTCCACAGCTTGTATTTCATGTATGTATATGTGCTGGCGGGAAGGTAGAAAGGTAATAAACAATACTCATGCTAAGTTATATGGCAGATGAAGTAATATAAACGAGTATGTTGAATTTATTATTTGGGAGGAAGCCAGTATCTCTAAGGCTCCTTCTACAGGCAGAGGACTTGACCCTGTCTAATGAAAAGGGATCTAACATTAGAGGTGAACTGATTTTATTTATTTTTGAGACAGAGTCTCAAGCTATCGCCCTGGGTAGAGTGCTGTAGAATCACAGTTCAAAGAAACCTCAAACTCTTAGGCTTAAGCAATTCTCTTGCCTCAGCCTCCCAGGTAGCTGGGACTACAGGTGCCTGCCATAATGTCTGGTTATTTTTTGGTTGTAGTTGTCACTGTTGTTTGGCAGGCCTGGGCTGGATTTGAACCTGCCAGCTCTGGTGTATGTGGCTGCCACGCTAGCCGCCTGAGCTACAGGTGCCAAGCCTGAATTTTTTATTTTATTTTTTGAGATAGAGTTTTACTTTGTTGCCCTCAGTAGAATGCTGTGGCATCACAGCTCCCAGCAACCTCAAAGTCTTGGTGCTCAAGCGATTCTCTTGCCTCAGCCTCCCAAGTAGCTGGGACTACAGGTGCCCACCACAATGCCTGGTTATTTTTAGAGACAGGTCTCACTCTGGCTCAGGCTGGTCTCAAAACCGTGAGCTCAGGCAATTCACCTGCCTTGGCCTCTCAGAGTGCTAGGATTATAGGCATAAGCCTGTTGTCTACTTTTTAGCTGAGGAAAAAAGGAAGAGAAAAATGCAGACGAGGAGAGAAGTTTACAGTTTACACAGAAAACAAAAGTGGGTGAGGGGGCTCTCCCCTATTATTTCAGAAATCGTTAAAATGTGTAATATGGCTATTATTGTTTACACAAGGAATGAGAAGTGTTTGTTACTCTAAGCTACATCTGGATGCATATCAAGTGACATGCCTTTATGAAGTATGTCACTATCATACAATGGAACACAGCAAACATATCCCATGATCTTAGTTTAGTGAAGGAACTCAGATCTTTCCTTTCAGAAAATAGATTTTAGCTTTCCTATTTTTTTTTTTGGGGGGGGGGGTTTGGTTGTTACTTCCAACTGGGTCCTTTTCATGAGAGTACTTCTTAGGCCTGTCTGTGCATTCGTTAGTAGCTCCTGTTTATTGAGCAAACCTTTATTTAGGGTTAGAAGCGAGGAATCTGAAGGCTCAGGCAGGCTGTGAAACCCCAAGGTCACACAATGGCAGAGCCAGCAATAATCTCAGATCTATTGGTTCCATACATTTCCCACCACACCCTGCTGCTTTTACTTCAGGTCATTGAAAGGCAAAACTTGGGTTTTAGGGGATAGGGAAGTAAGATTTATGGACCACCTTCCACTGTGCCAGCTACTTTAAATATACTGTCTTTAGTTATTTAATTTTTCACAACACCACCATGAGTTAGGTATGATCACCATGCCTATATTACAGAAGAGGAAACTTTAGAGGTCAGGAATTTAAGGGCAGAGCTGGGATTCTTATATAGTCACATTACAAAGTCTCTGCTCTTTATAAAACCACAGTTAACATCTGAATGGTGCTTGAAAGTTACAAAGTACTAATCCCTTCCTGATTTAACTTTTATGTAAATCTACATTACCACAAAAAGACTGATTACAGCATATATGCTTTATATTTATAAAAAGGGATAACCTTGGGTGGTGCTTGTGGCTCAGAGGAGTAGGGTGCCAGCCCCATATGCTGGAGGTGATGGGTTCAAACCCAGCCCTGGCCAAAACTGCAAAAAAAAAAAAAAAAAAAAAGAAAGTTTACAAAGCACTTTCAAGCTCTTCATTTCAAAGTTATCATCCCATTTCATAGATGAGGATATAGAATCATTTGGGAAGTAAAGACATCTGTCCCAAGTCACAATGCTAAAGGTAAGAAGCAGAGCTTTTTGAAATGAACTCTACAGAGTTGATAGTATCAAAGCTCATTCAATCTATTCATTCCACAGTACCAAGTACCATTTTAATAATTATAATGTTAGCTAACATTTATTGAGCACTTAACATGTATTCAATACATGAGTTATGCAACTAACTCCTTTAGTGCTCAAAAAACCCTTATGAGGTAAGTAATGTTACCTTTTCCATTATACAGATGGGGAAATTGAGACTCAGGGAGATGAAGTAACTTCCTAAGGTTACACAACAATTAAATGGTAATGCAAGGGTGCCAGGTGAAACAGTGTAGAGGCCCAGGATGGGAATCAGGCACCTGAGTTGCGTCTCAATCTCCATCTAAAACCACTTTTTAAGGGCCTCAGTTTCTTTGCCACACCATTATTTCTTTGACTAAACTGTGTGTGGCAGCCCCACATAGCTCCTGCTGTCACGGAGCTAAGGCTCTATAAAATCAGCCTAGAGTACTTCCAGCTTTGCCTCACGGGGGCACTGGGAGGATTAATAAGTTAATGGCACTTGGACTGCTTCAGCAAAGGTACTGGATAAACTAAGGGCACTTATGTGTGAAGCTCACTGCCAGGGATGGTTCATGCTGTAATAAGATGCCTGCAGCCCAGTTCCTGATCTGTTTGAGGTGTGGAGGGAGTAAAACCGTGTTAAAAGCCTTCCTTGGGAAACCATTTGGATGTAAGAGTTTAAAGCATTCTCTCTGCTGTCCTGGGAGTAAGGAAACGTGGTTGGGGTGTCATGGTCTTGGGCCTTTCTCTCTCAGAGGCAGTGTTCTTCCAACATCTCAGAAGGGTTTCCAGCTTACTTGGAGGGACACCAGTTATTGACTGAAGTCAGAAACTAACATCATGATTAGTTAGACTTCAGAGGCAGACAAACCTGGGCTAAATCCTGCTTCTGTTATTTCATCTCTCTGAGCCTCCATTCCCTTTTAATACGGGGTAATAATGCCTTTTTTATAGGGTCATTTTGAAGCATAAATTTGATAATATATTTAAAAACACCTTGCTCAGGCTTAGAATAAAGTAGATGCTTAATAAATGGTAACTATTATGGAGCCATTATTTTTATCTATATGTTGTTATTATATTATTTACTGATATTTTAGGGCCAGGCTGAGAACTAGGTGGAAGGAAGAATCATTCATTTTTTTCAAATAATCTACTAGATTGCTTCAAATAGTCTAAGCAGAGGAAAACCTGAAAAAAGGCATTTACAATATAATGTCATAGGTATTATGGTAGGGGATTTCATAAGGTGTTTTGAGACTTTAGTGGAAGAATCAATAACCAAGAGATGCAGCAACAGTTTTGTAGAGGAGGTAGTTCTTTATTTCAAGTCTGTGCTTCCAGGAAGGGGAAAATGCTGCTTGTCAGAGGCAGGTAGAATTAAAGTGGCAGCTAAGGTTATGGTCCTCACCCAAGGGCCTTGATTCAGATCTGCAGCCCCTCTTGCTCAAGGCCTCTCAACTCCCACACAGCCCTACCAGCCAGCCTTGCCCTAGAATCCCCTCCCCTTGGCTGCCTGCTGGTGATGAACCTCCTGGGTTCTGTGCTGTGGTTTGATGCCGCTGAGTCATAAGACCTTTCTTTTATTGCTAAGCTCTAATGGAAGCCTTCTGGTCAGGAGAAATACCCCAGGTCTACCGTGAAAGGAAGGCCTAATGATGACTGACCACTGCTTCTCCCCACATGGCCTGATGAACCCGTTTGTGGTGGTGAGGTGGGTGAGAGACAGCACAAGGGACACCTTCATTTCTTTCTAGATTGGTACTATCTCTGGATAGGTGAGACTTCCCAGGGTGGACAGGGAGAACAGACCCTCCTGCTACCCCCCACTGTCAAGAGAAACTTCCCTTTTCTTCCCAAGCCAGCCAGCCTCCAGTGCCTCTCTCTAGCTGCCATCTGGCAGTGACCCAAACCAGTCCACCAACTCACCGGTGCCCACATTTTGCAAACAAAAATTTAGGACGCATGATCTGGCAAAGAATTTCTGGCCAGCTTCCAAATGCAAGAGGCAAAAACCTTTCCACTTGAAAATGATAATCCACATCATTAAAGGTGACACTAGGTTGGAAATTCAGGGTTTCATCTTTCTTATTTTCATACATTATGCTATTGATGTGTGAAAATATCCTCAAGAGGAAGCTGATCATTATTTCCATTTAATAGTTGATAGTACTTAGAGGAAATCACTTGCCCAGGATCCTACATTCTGAATTTTAGTATGTCAGGAGCGTTAAGTCTTGGGTGTGTGTGTGTGTGTGTGTGTGTGTGTGTGTGTGTGCGCGCGCGCGCGCGTTTTGCAGGAGCGGGGTGGGCAGGGCGCGAAGTACCCTTCGCGAAGATGCACACGCCATTTATATGGGGCTTCCAGGAAGGGCAGCAAAGAAGTGAGCTGCCGGCTTTCCACTTCTGCATCGGAAATCCCCGAGCACAGGACTCGGTAGCTGCCCGGTCCGGATAGGATCTCGTCTTGGGCCTCTGGGAGCAGGAAAAAGCCCTACGACCTTGCAGGTCACACGGCGGCCGCGCGCCCTTGCCCTAGCCCAGGTGCGAATGGGCGGGGCGCAGCGTGGGTGAGCGACTATCTCCTGCCTCCAGCCCCCCGGTCAGATGGACGCGCCTTCCGTAACCGGAGTGCGGAGCGGAACGAACCACTAGAAGGAGCAGCGGGGGAGGCGCCGAGGGCAGTGGGTCAGCACCCTGTGGGACAGGTGGGGCGGGCCCAACCGCCCGCGAGCCGGCCCGCCAGCCATTCAGCGAGCGCCAGGGGCGGGCCTGCAGCCGAGCGCGCCGCGCCCCGCAGCGCCCCCTGAGGGGCGGCGGCGGGAGCTGGTTCCGGCTGCGCGCGCAGCGGTGGTGGCGGCGGCGCGATCGGCTGGGCTGTAACCGTCGTCCGTCCGGGAGCGGCTGGAGCAGTAGCGGCAGCCGGGCACAGCGCGAGGCGACGCCACAGGGCAGCGGCGGCAGAGGCGGCAGCAGGAGACGCAGCGGCGGCCGCAGCAGCAGCAGCAAGACGGACTCGTGGACACGCGCCTCCGCCGCCGCCGGGCCGGGCCGGGTGTCGCGCGCCGAGGCTGGGGGGGAGTCGTCGCCGCCGCCGCCACCGCTACCGCCGCCGCCGCCGCCGCCGAGGTGACTGAGGAGAGAGGCACCTTCCTCGCTCCCGCCGCCGCCGGACTTCAATGCCCAGTCCCCAGCTCGCCAGCGTGAGTGCGCCCTTGCCGGGCGGCCCCCGCGCCGGCGCCCGGGGCCTCGGGGAAGGGGAGGGCGGGAGGCGCCGCAGCCATTAGTGCAGGCCCGAGACACGTTCCCGGAAGGAGGGCCGGGCCGGGGGCGGGGGAGCGAGGGTGGGTGACCGGGCGGGGGGGGCGTGAGTGTGTGGAAGAATGTTGAGTGTGCGCGCGCGTGGGGGGGACATGTGCATGTGTGAGTGGGGGGAGAGTGAGTGTGTGTGCGACTGTGGGCGGGCGGAGTTTGTTAGGGGGAGTGAGTGTGTGTGTGAACGGGGGGAGAAAGTGGGCAGTATCGGTGTGGGAATGTGTGTGAGGGTGTGTGACTGAGGGGAGTGTGGGAATGAGTGGGGAGGACGCGAGTGTGCGGGGAGTGTGAGCAGGTGGGGGAGGAGAGTGTATGGGAGAGAGTGGGCGAGTCGGGGGACATGAATTTGTGTTGGAGAGAAGGTGGGACGAGTGTGGAAGGACGTGCCCACGTTTGTCCAGTGTGTGCAGGCATCCTGGAGGCCCTTCCCCCTTGGTCTTTGTTTGTGGCAGTAGTGAACTCTGGTGTCTTGGGTTAGGGAGTTCTTTCCAGGAACATCTTGTCCCTAGATCCTTGGGTTCAAGTATGATGAAAGGGTATAAGTCTCTAAAAGTGGCACTATTATCTGGCTCTGGGATTTTTTTTCCCCCCAGAAAGTATATTGTGAGGTTTTGTTTTTGTTCCGCACCCCCCTCCCCCCAGTGTCATGACATCAATGTGAATTTCCAGTTTTTTCAAGGATATGCTTGCCATCCCATCTTAGTCTGGGGACTCTGAGAGCTAACTAAAACAAACGTGTCTGTTGCTCAGGATCCTGTGCTCTTGCCTTGAGAGTATTCCGATGCATAAACTTTTTGCCTAGCTTTTCAGGTGAAAGGCATTTTATTTTTAGGTAAATTGAAGTAATATCTTTTAGGCTGTGATTTTTTTTTTTTTTTTTACCCTTTTTGGAGAAAAGCTCCTAAGAACTAATAATATATTGATGATGAAGAATCGTAGTGTACTTTATTATGTCCTGGAATTTGTCAAGAAACGTCATATAAAGTGACCAGCAGTTCTACCATCATTATAGCCATTCAGCAAATGCTTGTCTGTCTGCAGTCACCAAACTACAATCAATACTGGCTTGGAAGATGGTACTTATTTGCGCCCATGTTCCGTATTACAGTTTCAGACAGGAAGTGAGTGAAGTTATGCCTTGTTAAGTGTGCAAAAGGAAATTAAGAATAGGGAATGACACATTATCAGGGCTTCAGAAACATTTGCCAGCATACTATTGCATTGGTGAGGATAGTGAAAGGTTGTTTGCTGTATTCTCAGTGTAATTTTTTTTATACACATTTTTTCACAGAAATCACATACAGTTTTATATTTGAACATTTTTATATTCATTTAGCAATATTTATGAAACATTTATGTACTAGGCCTTATTCTGTGCCCTAGGGATACAATTGTGAAGACAAGCTAGATGTGTCTTCATGAAACTTAAAATTAATGCTTATTAACTCATGTTGATAAGAGCTCACTCAATACACAGACTTTTTTTTTTGCATAGTTTTTGGCCGGGGCTGGGTTTGAACCGGTCACCTCTGGCATATGGGGCTGGCGTCCTACTCCGTTGAGCCACAGGCACCACCCTCAGTGTAATATTTTTAAGTTTCATAATGAAAGGACTAATTATTGTCATGAGCTTTACCCATTCTTATGTACATGTCGGCATTCCTGATGAAGAGTGTGCCTTGATGTGGATTTTGCACCTTAATATATATATTTTTTTAAATCAAACTTTTTATTTTTTTATTTTTTTTGTAGTTTTTGTCCAGAGCTGGATTTGAACCCGCCACGTCCAGCATATGGGGCCAGCGCCCTACTCCTTTGAGCCACAGGTGCTGCCCCTGCACCTTAATATCTTACAAGAGAATAGTGTCTCTTAGAAGTTGGGAATCTTTCAATGTGTGAGGAAAGAGTAGGGTGGTCCTTTTGATAGCGGACATAAAGAATTACAGGCAGAGTCATTTATGTGTAATTAAAGTCAGAAATTATATTTGCTTAGATTGTCTTTTTTTTTTCAATTACTAGTATGCTCTGCTTTCAGAAATAGTAAATAGTATTTTTACTGTTCAGCAGGGAAGGGATTAATTAGTATTAAGCGCCTATACCCCAGGTACTTTTTAATACTCATTTAATTCTCACAGCTACAGTAAAAGTGGTAGGTATCCTCATTTCATTAATTTGGCAATTTTAAGTTGCTTCTGTCTGCCAAGCAGCAGTCATGAACTCCCATGGACTTAACAGTGATGAGATGAAGAGATAGATTCAGAAGGTTAAGTAACTTGTCCCAGACCATCCATATAATAAGAGTTGGAGCTGGATTAAAAATACAGGTCTGTCTGACTCTAAAGTCCTTGATTTTTCCTCTACACCATATTACTCTCTTAATACATTATCTCATTTTGAGGTTTCTCATCCAGAAGGTGACCTAACAGCTTGTACACATGAGAGCTGCTGAAGACAGAATAGCTGGAGGTATGGGCATCATTCAGGAGATGCTGACTTGAGACTCACTGGGGCCTAAACTAGGCTTTTATGTGGGAGGATATTCTGCCTAGAAACTCTCTTGGGGCCTCAGGGTGTGTGCTTTGAGACTAGAGTTTTTATGAGGCACCTGGATTATGTCTGGGAGAGGGAAGTCTGATTAAAGAAATGCAGCAGCCTTTTATGTTGTGTTTTTCTTTTTTAGGAAGAGGCTAGAGAGTATTGGGGATAAGAGTTAACTAGAAGTTGTCACTTCTTTGGAAGTTTATTGAACTATGTAGGATGTTTGAATCAGGAGATTATGGAGATCAGGTGAGAAAATATACGTGAAAGAACTTAGTTAATAATAAATTGAACTACAGATTTAAAGTATTACCACCAAGATGTTTCTACTAAGGCAGCAGTTGTTGTATTTAGTAGCTTGGAAAAGGCCAGTATTTTAGAACACCTTTACAAATGAAAAAGTTTAGAACTAACTTCTGAACTGGGTATTTTCTGACTCAACAGCAAAAGTCAGACCACTCCCTCTGTGAGTCAGTCAAGTAATACTTAATTTGAATGAACCAAATTTATATGTAGAAACCATTTGACAACATTCATTGAACTTTGATGGCACTAGGGAAAAGTTAATGTTTGAATGCTTTGGCACATAACTTTTTTTTTTAAAGTCTGAAAGCACCATTTATAGTTTACTTATAAAAAATTCGCAAATAGGGTAACTTAGATTTGTTTTTCTTAAAAATTAACTTTGTATTCATTTTGTGCTATAAAAAGTGGCATTTCCTTATGCAGTGGTTACAGAACACTTTACAATTTTGAGACACAAAGTTGAAGTTTAGCAGGGATTTATTTTATAGGGCTTGACTATACATACATCTCTTTCATTTTTAAAATAGTATGGCATTGGTAACTGGTGAAGCCTCTAGAGAAAGTATTTAGAAATAAGATGCAGAAGGACATAAATTGTTAGCTATTAGAAGAGTAAAACTTAGTAAGTTGGGGTGAAACTAAGTTATGTTGATTGCTTCATAGGCTATTCCATCAGCCGTGCTGCTTATTGAATAGAAGTTAGGGATTTTTAGAAATTTTGAGTAACTAGAAATCAGGAATCTATAGTTTTAACATGGTAGACTTAGGGCGGCACTTGTGGCTCAAAGGAGTAGGGCGCTAGCCCCATATGCCAAAGGTGGTGGGTTCAAACCCAGCCCCAGCCAAAAACTGCAAAAAAAAAAAAGACTTAGATTTTTCTTTCTTTCTTTCTTTCTTTTTTTTTCTTTTTTTCTTTTTTTTTTTTTTTGAGTAGGTAGTGGTAGAGATATTGTGGTCTTGGGATACTTGTAGAGTCCAACATTATTGTGGTTTCGGTTTCTACATTACCTTAAATCTTTTTTTGTGCTGAATGACAAATTATCTCATTTAATACTCAATATCGTATAAAGTGGTATTCATTCAACTTTATAGGTAAGGACATTGTTTTATAGATTGATTGTTAAATGCTAGGTTTTGGAATATAAGTTAAAGAGTATCAGTAAATAGGTGGCAGGTGGTAGTTGATAAATTTTTTCTGTGGTGCTTGAATTACTTAACTGTTGAACAGTGGATGCTACCAGTTATAATAGTGCAATGACAATTTGAGTCTGTTGATACATGGAGAATTATTATTATTATTTTGCATTTTTTGGCTGGGGCTGGGTTTGAACCTGCCTACTCTGGCATATGGGACTGGTGCCCTACTCCTTTGAGCCACATGTGCCGCCCGATACATGGAACATTGGAAGAATCTTTTCTCCATGTTCACCTTTGGTATTGAAGGTGAAAATGGAACCACATTCTGTAGCTCTCTTGACTTCTTGGTCACTGTTGTGGGACTTGAAGCCTTATAGGATTGCCCTATGAAAGTCTTTTGCTCCTTGGAGTGATGGAGGTATAGGGTGAATCAGTTGTTACTGCCCTACCACCTCCATGAAAAAAGGTGCATGGTTCTATAGGCTCTGTCCACTTTCCACAGTTGCCCATTGTGGAGTCACCAGGACTTGGGTAAGAAAATGACATTCTTCTGCATGTCATAGGGTGATTTCCCTGCACTGTTTGTTCAGTCAGTATAAAATTACAGGACACAAACAACTTTCCCAGAAAAATGACAGTGGAGTTGACAATTATTCCAATATTTTTTATGTGACTTGAATACAAAATGTCTTTTGTTTGGCTACACTGATTTTCTTGCCCATAGATTAACAGGACATCCATTCCAGTTTAAGAGGCCTAGAACCTAAATTTCATCATTTGAATGTAAATTTACATTGCAAAATGTTGGCTTTTTGAATTTTAGAGAATTTTTAAGAGTTGGCTTTTTTTTGTGACTTTTTCTTTCCTAGTTGAATCTTGTTTGAAAAAATATTTTGAACTTGAGAACAGTCTTTACCTTTAGAGAAGTGGTGTATTCCTTTCATAGTATTTTTGGGTTGAAATATCATTCTTCTCAGAAAATGTTAATTCTTTTGGCATAAAATGCACACATGATATATTTGTTTTAGCGGATCAGATAAATTACTTTATTTTTATTTCTGCAGTGGTCAGATATGTTGGCTCTTAACTAATGTATTGTTTGACAAGAATTCAAATTCACAATCAAGTCTGTTTTCTTCCAGTTGTCTTTTAGTTTTACTTAAAATTTGAGCATATCCCTTGTCTCCATCTGTTTTATAGGAAACATTCACTAGGTTGTACCACTATAGTGTTTTTGTAAATTGGATTTATATACATAATGTTGATATTTATTGTTTTTAGTATCAAAACAAATTGTTGTGTTTTTTACTTTCCATTATTGGTGAAAAGATTTTCAGGAGGAAACAGAATGACTGGTTAATGTCGAAGGATATGAGTCATCAGTAGGATTTGTCAGCAAATTGAGAAGGATATGATGGAGAAACAATAGATTCTAGTGACATTATTTTCATTCCACATGGTGGTTACAAACAAGGTTCCTTTTGGTGATTAGTTTAAAGTATGCAGCTAATTTGGGTCTTTCTGGGTGAAAAGCATTTTATTTATTTTTTTGAGATGGAGTCTCACTTTGTTGCTTGCAGTAGAGTATTGTGGCGTCACAGCTCATGGCAACCTTACACTCTTGGGCTCAAGCGATTCTCTTGCCTCAGCCTCCCAAGTAGCTGGGAGTGCAGGTGCCCACCACAGTACCCAGTTATTTTTAGAGATGAGGTCATGCTTTTGCTCAGGGTGGTCTTGAACTGTGGGCTCAGGTAATCCACCCGCCCTGGCCTCCCAGAGTGCTAGGATTACAGGCGTGAACCACTGCTCCCAGTGTGAAAAGCATTTTAAATTTAAGTCATAGACTTATACCCTCAGTTGTTTTTTTTTTTTTTTTTTTTTTTGGTGAGATGAGATCTTTGATTTGGAGGTCAGCAATAAGTAGAATTTAGTTAAACAAATTTAGTTATGTCATTTGTTGACTTGGATTTAATAAATTCAGAGGATGGTTTTGTTAAACTTTTTAGTAATCATGGAGCTGCTCAGTAGATCAGAAGAGGCGCACCAATATGGCATTATTTGCTCTCAGTTCTGTAGTTAGAGCTTTTGTTGCATATGAATTGGTCTAAAAATTCCCTGGAGTTATCTTAACCTAACCAGACACTAAGCCCATTTCTCAAATCATACTACCATGGCCTTTCACTTTTTCTATCAGTTTTCTGTCAGAAAAGTTTTACCTTTCCTCAGAAGTCTTACTCCTACTCCATTTTCTACACACTTAGTGTCTCAAAGTGTGTAGCATTAATATGAAAACTTAATGCATATCAAGTATTTTTCACCTTCATCGATTCGTGTAAGTCTGGATCTTTATCCTGAGTAGTGTTTGTGTGACGTGCACACAGATGTGCAACTGCTTGTTTACAGATTGGATGTGCTGTATTTTAATATCGTTCAGAGGTGATATTTTGTCCCTTATCTTAGTACGCATTTGGAGGAAGAGGACGAGAAAGATTGAATTTTGCATTCTTTTATTGGGAAGAGAAGGAAGGTGAATCCATGTTGAACAAGCTAGTGAGTAAAGAATAACAGCTTCTTGACATGGCATTATAGAGGTATTTCACCATTTTTATTTCAAGTTGTGTGAAACATTTACTTTCACTGTATGGTTTTTAAAGATGGCAAATGTTCCTGTCTTTTGTGAATATGAACATCATGCCATTATTGGACACTTATTAGGTAGATGGTATTTTAAAAGACTGCTAGCAGCTTCAAATGGAATGATTTGGATTTTTGTCTGTTTATACACAGAGATAGCTGTGAAGTATAATGTGATTTATAAAAGGCAAGTTGAATAAGGAAGTGAAGTGTAACTTAACCCGGTTATAGGGAAAACTTGAACCAAAATGCCTAATAGCAGTAAAATTTCTGGGGGCAAAGTAAAGAGTTTATGCTGAGAAGATGTATTTTGGGAGTTTTAATTCTCTATCCTGTGCATAGAGAGCTTTCCTCCCCTCTTTTAGGGGCGGATACTAGAACAGGACCTTAATTACATTCAATACATTTGACAAAATAGGGAAATGAAAAAATTAAGCTGACCCATACACTTCTCAGTTCTGAAACATGGTATATTTTAAACAATGCTAACAATAGCCTGGAAGTTTTTGCTTTGCATGCTTCTCCTGAGCTGTAGGTTATTTTGAAAGGTGATTCAAATAACCTTTCCCAAGTATCTGTTTTGCAACCACAGAGAACTTGCAGCTGTTACAGTCCTTCTAACTGTCCCGATATAGCTCAGAAAAATTTCAAAGCAGTGTTGACAGGCTGATTCCAGGTGTCCTTTTGTTTTTTTACTACCAAATTTGCTTTATACAATTGAAGTTCAGAATCTCAAATGTAATTGTTTATTAATGAAATTAATGATTCAGTGGTTCTTGGGTTAATGTATGTGTAGTGATGTTGGAAACTAAATTAAAATGATTAAGACTTAAATTGTTTCCCAGGAAAATTAGTCTTTGGAGGTTAAAAAAAGAAAAAGGATGGAGGAAGAAAGAAAACAAATGGAATTTAATTTTATGTGGGGGAGCATCTGAATTGATGATAGATTTGAGACAGAGCCTCACTTTGTCTCCTTTGGTAGAGTGCTGTGGCGTCATAGCTCACAGCAACCTCAAACTCTCTGGCTCAAGCGATTATTTTGCCTCAGCCTCCCAAGTAGCTGGGACTGCAGGCACCCTCCACAATGCCTGGCTATATTTTGTTGTTGTTGTTATTGTTGTTTCGCAGTTTCTGGCCAGGGCTGTGTTTGAACCCACTGCCTCCGGCATATGGGGCTGGTGCCCTACTCCTTTGAGCCACAGGTGTCGCCCGTCATTGTTGTTTTGGCAGACCCTGGCTGGGTTTGAACCCACATGCCCACAGTTCATTGGGCTGGTGCCCTTACCACTGAGCCCGATGATAGTTCCTATTGTAGAAAAAGATTAGTTACTACAGTTAGGGAGAGAATGTTCTTAACTTTGTAGTAAAGAGGCTTGGGAGTCTTTAAAATGCATGTTAACTAAAATCCTTAAACATAAAGCCCATAGAGAGGATAGCTTTGATACCTTTGCCTGGAAACAAAAGTGTGGATGAATGAAATCAACTTAGTAGAGTTGTTTAATGTAATTTTCTTCTTCTTCTTCTTTTTTTTTTTTTTTTTTTTTGAGATGGAGCCTCACTCTGTGTCTCAGGCTAGAGTGCCGTGGTGTCAGCCTACCTTATAGCAGTAACCTCTAACTCCTGGGTTTAAGTGATCCTCCTGCCACCTCACCAGCCATATTTGATATAATTTTTTGAAGATTAACTGAAAAGAGATTAATGTTCAATACTGTGATTGTGCTATTAAGATTTTTAATCTTCTTACGCAATTATTAAAAAACTTTTTTTCTTTTCTTTTGAGTCAGAGTCTCACTATGTGGCATCTGCCGCAATGCCCAGCTATTTTTTGTTGTTGTTGTTGCAGTTGTCTTTGTTGTTTAGCTGGCCCACGCTGGGTTGGAGAACCCACCAGCCTTAGTGTATATGGCTGGCACTGTAACCACTGTGCTATGGGTGCCAAGCCTAAAACACTTCTTTAAGAAAAAGTAAACATTGGCAATAGTGTTTTTACCTTCATTTAACTTTTATTTATGAAAGGAAAAATAACATTTTTGGACAAGAGATTCATCTGCAGAATTGGTAATCTTTAGAGGAAATGAGGACAAAATTGAAAAGTAAATATTTTCGAGAATGGCATGAAAATATTTAATGCAATTTTTCTCTTGTAGAAATTACGAGAAAAAGACATCTAATCATCAGGGTTCACACAAATTTGAAAACCACTCCCTTTTCATTTGGGCAGGGAGGGGGCCCCACAGGATTTCAGTAACTGTCACTACTTGTCACTGTTCTCAGAAGCAAGTGTGATTGTTGGTTAATTGCTTTCTTTTCCTTTCTGAGTGGTAGGCCATGTATTTTCTGCTGTTTCTGAAATGTTAAGACTTTTTCCCACTGTCAAGGTCATGATTTCTTTTTACAGAACTGATTATTGATTTCTGTACTGGAACTTGATTCTTAAGTTCCCTCCTTAAATGAGGAAGTTAAAAAATGGGAATAACCAAGGGAGTAAGTACGAAACTTTTTTTAATGGTAAAAATACATATTGCTATCTTTAGCTTTATTTACTGATATTTTGGACTCTAATTTGTATAGAATTGATACCTTTTTACTAACTTCTCAGGACTGTAGTCAATGGGGGGGACTAATATTAATTGTAGATTTCAAGAAGCTAAATTATTCAGTTTTAGTTTGATAAATGTAACCGTAGAGAGATGAACAAAGGTAGCACAGAGGATTGAGCTGCTGTTTCTACAGGAATCTGATGTGTTGGGTATAGGTCATGAGAGATGAGTAAAATTTCATTTTGAGACCAGTTAACTAGAAGATGAGTATTTAATTAGTAAAGCTGAGTTTCTTTATTTTACAAGTTTTCAGACACTTTCTTTCTCAAGTTGTCAAAATGCAGAAGATACAGTAATTTTACAGAGGAATTTCCCTATTTTGATGATCGAAAAGATTTTATACTCTATTGTTTAATAGTCTCTGTGTATTAGGTTTCTACAAGTTCTGAAAGTTACTCATATCCAGTCTGTTGACAGATCTTTTTGGGTTGTCTCCTTCTCTACTTCTAATACCTTGGTCCAAGCTCTCTCCTGGATTGCAGCAGACAGAGTCTCACTATGTGGCACCCGCCACAATGCCCGGCAGTCTTTTTTTGTTGCAGTTGTCATTGTTGTTTAGCTGACCCAAGTCGGGTTTGAACCCGCCAGCCTTGGTGTATGTGGCCGGCCCCCTACCTACTGAGCTACAGGTGACCCTCTATAAGGCTCTCTTATTTCTCTGACTGTGCTCATTCCTTTGTCCTCTCTGTTCCAGAAGCACTGACTTCTTTGCTGTTCATAACACTCTCCCATCATGTCCCCACCTCATAACCTTTGCAGAGGTACAGCTAAATTGCTCCTCAATCATCTATTTGGCTCCACCCCCAGATCTTGCATAAAATGTCATTTCTTTCTTTCTTTCTTTCTTTCTTTCTTTTTTCCCCTTGAGACAGAACCTAAAGCTGTTGCTCTGGGTAGAGTGCTGTGACATCACAGCTCACAGCAACCTCCCACTCCTGGGCTTAAGTGATTCTCCTCCCTCCTCCTCCCAAGTAGCTGGGACCACAGGCACCCGCCCCAATGCCCAGCTATTTTTTGGTTGTAGCTGTCATTGTTGTTTGGCGGGCCCAGGCTGGATTCCAACCCGCCAGCTCAGGTGTATGTGGGTGGCGCCTTAGGCACTTGAGCTACAGGCACTGAGCCAAATGTCACTTTTTTCAATGAGGCCCTCCCTCCTATCACTGCCAATTCCCCTACTTTGAATTTTTCTCCATAGCAGTGACATATTCTGCCTATTAAAATGTTAAAGAATCTGGCCTGTAGGTGGCTCATGCCTGTATTTCTAGCACTCTGGGAGGCTGAAGTGGAAGGAATGCTTGGAGTCAGAAGTTTGAGACCAGCCTCAGCAAGAGGGAGACCCCATCTCTACAAAAAAAAAAAAAATAGAAAAATTAGCCAGGTGTGGTGGTATGTGCCTCTAGTCCCAGCTATTTGGGAGGCTGAGTCAGGAGGATTGCTTGAGCCCAAGAGTTTGAGGTTGCAGTGAGCTATGATGACTGTCTCAAACAAAAAAAAGAAAAAGTTAAGCTCTATCCTGACAGAAATCTTTGTTTTTTTTATTGCTGTAAGATGTGACACATTGTACATGTCCAGAAAATAATTTGAATTAATAAAATAAAGGAATTTATTATGGAAAATGCCTAGTTCTTCCAGAGGATAAGTTCTTTCATGTTGAGGGATTAGATTATTTGTACTTATTTTAAAGGGAAGTACAGGTGACTATTGACATGAAGTGAGAAATTGCAGAGTTTAGTCTTATTTGCAGTATTATGCTTTCATGTTGCTTGACTTACAGAAACCAAGCTGACTCAAATTTGCATGACTTCCTGTAGAATTTCTGGTAAGAAAAGTAATACCGCCTGTGGCTGAGTGAGTAGGACGCCGGCTCCATATACGAAGGTGGCGGGTTCGAACTTGGCCTCAGCCAAAACTGCAACAAAAAAACAGCTGGGCATTGTTGCTGGCACCTGTTGTCCCAGCTACTCGGGAGGCTGAGGCAAGAGAATCACCTAAGCTCAAGAGCTGGAGGTTGCTGGGAGCTATGACGCCACGGCACTCTACCGAGGGCAACAAAGTGAGACTCTGTCTCTAAAAAAAAAAAAGAAAAAGAAAAAGAAAAGTAATGCAGTCAATATATGCTTACTTGTTCCTCAGACATTTGTTATTAGATTTTGTTTCCTTCTATCTAGAATTCTTTTATTGTGCATTTATATTACAATGTGCTGTTTTAATTTGGTGAACATTGGAATAGCCCATCAAATTAGACAGTTTATTGTATCATTTAATGTAGAGAAATAAAGAGATGACTTCTCAATGGAAAGCTTGATGGGAGTGGATTGATAGGATTTTTAAAAGAATGCCCAGTTAGATTGGATGAAATTAAATGGGGCAGCTTTTATAAAATTACCTCATACCTCTGAATTCACTTTACTTATATTTGAATCCAGAATTACAATAGCCAAGGCAGAACATGAATTTTACTCAGTTATTTAGTATCGTTAACAAAGAAGAAATCTCTGTGGAATGGTGTAGGTACAGACCTGCCTGGGACTGAGGATTAGCCCTCTAGAGGCACTTTCTAATCCTATGATTATAGTACTGTTAAGAAAGTAGTTAAATTATAAATCATTATAGGGTTCTAGTCTCACTATGTTGCCCTGGGTAGAATGCTGTGGCGTCACAGCTCACAGCAACCTCAAACTGTTGGGCTCAAGTGATTTCTCTTGCCTCAGTCTCCCAAGTAGCTGGGACTACAGGCACCTGCCACAACGCCCGCCGATTTTTTTGGTTGTAATTGTCATTGTTTGGCAGGCCTGGGCTGGGTTTGAAATCACCAGCTCCAGTGTATGTGGCTGGCACCCTAGCCGCTGAGCTATAGGCACCAAACCCACCTTAGAATTTTTAAAAAGTTAATACTATATGTACATGGGAAAAATGAAAATAGTTCAAAAGGTATATGTTAGGATAAAGTAAATCATGTACCTGATGTCTAGCTCTAGTTCTGTTTTTCACTCTACCTCACCTGGAAGAAACCACTGTTACTTCTTATCTGTGTAACCTTCCAGATAGTCTCTGGGTTTGAAAGTATATATAGTATTCACAAATGGCTCTAAACATACTGATCATGCTATCATACACCTTTTGTCTTTTCACTTATTAGTGTCTTAGCCTTCTTTCCATATCACGTCACGTGGATCTGTTTTATTCTTTTTAACCTCTGCATAGTTTTTCCATTTTAAGAATGTGCTGCAATTAAATGATGGCTATTGTGTTGTTCCATGCATTTGAGTTTTAGTTTCTCATGCAGGTATTAGCAGTAGAGTATTATTTATTTTTTTCCTATAAGGGTGGGATCTTGCTATGTTGCCCTGGCTGGTCTCCAATTCCTGGTCTCAAGTGATCCTCTTCCTTTGGCATCTGAAAGTTCTGGGATAATAATGGGTGTGAGTCACTGTGCTGGGCCAGCAGTGGAGTATTGACATTAGGTAAACTCATTCTAACATTCTTCTTCAAAGTTTTGAGTAGTTTTTTTTGGGTCGTTGGTTTGGTATCAGCTTTTATTTTCTTCCTTCTATTTATCTCTCCTATCTCTTATTAATTTAAAAAGATTTCCCTGTTATAGACCATCATTTTTAATTTTTTTTTTTTTTTTTTTTTTTGAGACATAGCTTCAACCTGCCCCTCCTGGGTAGAGTTCTGTGACATCACAGCTCACAGCAACCTCCAACTCCTGGGCTCAAGTGATTCTCCTGCCTCCTCCCAAGTAGCTGGGACCATAGGCACCCTCCACAATGCCCAGCTGTTTTTTGGTTGTAGTTGTCATTGTTGTTTGGCAGGCCCAGGCTGGATTTGAACCTGCCAGCTCAGGTGTATGTGGCTGGCGCCTTAGCTGCTTGAGCCACAGGCACTGAGCCTAGACCATCATTTTTAATAACTTCAGTGAAGTTAAAGTTTGGTAAAAATTGAAAAACTGCCTAGGAAATGAAACTGTCCCAAATTCAACATTCAAAACTTAGGTTCTATAAAAGATAAAAAAGATGGAGAGACTATTTGGGTGCGTATTTGAATTTGATCACTATAATATGTCAGCTAGCCTCTTTCATCACCTGATAAATTAAGATAACCAATTTTTGCTTAAATAGATAGAGTAGAACTAATGCCAGAGACACAACTGTAGAAGAAAGTTTTCCTGGACTCAGTGCCTGTAGCTCAAGCCCCTAAGGTGCCAACCACATACACCAGATCCAGCCTGGGCCCGCCAAACAACATTGACAGCTACAACCAAAAAATAGCCAGGCATTGTGGTGGGCGCCTGTAGTCCCAGCTACTTGGGAGGCTGAGGCAAGAGAATCGCTTAGGCCCAGGAGTTGGAAGTTGCTGTGAGGTATGATGTCACAGGACTCTACCCAGGGTGACAGCTTGAGGCTCTGTCTCAAAAAAAAGTAGAAAGTTTTCCTGCGTGGTGTGCGGTGTGCTGAATTCATTCTAATATGTAGGGCTTAGCAACTTTTGAGTACTTTCCAACTATGATAGGTTGCTTAGGATTTTTTACAGACTGCTTTGCATTCTTAAGTGTGTTACAGGAGTTATCATTAGTTTTTCTCAATCCACAGGTGTAAGAATGTGGCTGTTGATGTGTAGCTGAACTCTTGGGGGAAGGGAAGGGAACAGAAGCTTGCTTTTATCATGTATCTGTGAACTGATAGAGCATACTGTTTCTTTTGGCAGACGTTCTTTTATTGGGGTTCTCAGCATTAAGAATTAAAAATCTAATAAGAATTATCCTTATCTCTAGAAATTGCCTTTCTAAAATGAGGTTGGAGAAGATGAGATAAAGCTTGTTCTGTTTGCCAAGCAGGCAAACACTAGGGACTAGGTAGAAAACAATGCTAGAGCTGTAACCTTTAAGCCTGGCAATCACTACAATGTGGGTCTTTCAGTGCCTTTACTCAGCTGACACACATTTGCTGTGATAATATCATTGAACCAAAGGGATTCAACCAGGGTAGAATTTCCTTGTGTTTTCTTCTGCATTTTATGTAAACTGTTGTTCTTTTAGTGGTTATTTTAATAATCCCCCCTCATTATAAGGTCACAAGAGTTGCAGAGCAACATCCCGGCAGATATTTAAAGGAAATTTACACTTGCATTGGAAAAGATTGTAACTTGAAAAATATGTGGGGTACCTCTAAAATTGAAGAAGAAATCAATGGAATAATCAAAAAACTTGGATTCTTGTCTGGCTACTAATTAGCAGTGTGGTCTTAGTTTAGTCAATTTATTTATCCTCTTTGGTTTGGGGGTTACATTTAGAATTATGAGTTAGAAATGGTGGTGTGTATTTCTGTTGTTCTTAGTTTTGAGTGTAAAAGTTCAATGTTTTTCCTCTAGGGGGTAACTCATTCTGTTGTGGGGATATTATTGAAGTTCTTAGAATGCCATTTGAATTTCATATTTATCTTTAATATTTTAGGAATATTTTAGTTTTGTGTTTGTGTTCATGGTAATACAATAACAAGAAAAAATAAAAGGCCTTAAGTATCTTTAAAAAAGACCTTGAGAATAGCTGAATAGTTTTGAAAGCTTGTAGGACCAAGTTCTTACCTATATTTCAATTTTTTCCTGAAAATGGTTCTGTAGCTTTCATGCCTTTTTCTTTCTGGTCACAATCATCTCTTTAAGAGACTTCTTCATAAGCATTTGTTAGTAACTTAGGGAAAAGGCAAGTGAAAGAACTTGCCCCTGTTTCCAGAGGAATTTATGATTATGTTGACATTCTCTGAGCCAGTTACAAAGATTACTGTGTTTCAAAGCAGCAGGCCTAAAATAATATAAAACATTCTGCCACTTTTTTTTTTTTTTTCTTGTCTCTGTTTTGGTAGTGATTACTATTTAGGGAGGAGAATCCTGTGTGAATCAGTGACCTCCAGATGATTTTGTATTCTTGAGGCAATGATGTGATAAATAGCAAAAAGACAAACTTGACTATAAATAAGAGAATAGGATTTATACATTGGCTGAGTCAGTAGGTATTGTAGTACATTGGAAAAAACACAAGACTAGCAGAATACTTGGGCTTGAATTTGGGCTCATCTAATTCATCTTGTGACTTAGATAAGTTACTTTACTTCTCTGATTCTCATTCTTCATATGTAGTAACAACTACTCAGAGTTGTAAGGAAAGGAAATCATTTTTGAAAGTGCTTTATGGGGACCAGTGCATATATTTTAGATTGGATAGAAGTGGAATTCTGGTTAATATCCTTCACCCATTAACAGGCATACCTTATTTTAAGCAAACAGTGTATGTGAAGGATTCATTTTTAAAGTACCTTTTAATCATTTAAAAAAGATTGGAGTTAAAAGTAGTCTTACTAGCACAGAAACCTCATTGAACCCAGTTTTAAAAGTAACAAAGACTGCACCCTGTAGCACAGCAGTTACACACACTGAGGCTGGTGGGTTTGAACCTGACCTGGGTCTGCTAAAACAACAATGACAACTGCAACAAAAGATAGCCAGTGTTGTGGCGGGCACCGTAGAGGCTGAGGCAAGAGAATCACTGAAGCCCAAGAGTTGGAGGTTGCTGTGAGCTATAAAGCTATGGTACTCTACTGAGGGTGACATAGACTCTGTCTCACAAAAAAAAAAAAAAGTAACAAGGACAGTATCTGTGATTTTTGAAACCTCTTGAGATGGGTATCTCTTTATCTTATTCTTCATAGATGGCAATAATTTATATAAAATTGGTGAATTTCACATTCCTTTGGGCTCATAAAGAGTGTCTTTTTTACTTCAGGCATTGTAATTACTATGCTGTTAACCTCCAGTTCATTTTACTTATGCTTTTTCTCCCCCAGGTTTTTCGTTGGAAGATACGTTGCACATTTATGGCGATTCTGAGCGTGAGGGCAGACTTCTGCCAGGCTCAGCACAGCATTTTCGCTGACAAGTGAGCTTGGAGGTTCTATGTGCCATAATTAACATTGCCTTGAAGACTCTGGACACCAAGACTGGCCTCGGAAATAGTTGGCTTTTTTTTTTTTTATTGCAAGCGTATTTCTTTTAATGACTCCAGTAAAATTAAGCATCAAGTAAACAAAAGTGGAAGGCGACCTTCACTTTTAACTTGTCTCACTAGTGCCTAAATGTAGTAAAGGCTGCTTAAGTTTTGTATGTAGTTGGATTTTTTGGAGTTCGAAGGTATCCATCTGCAGGCATTGAGGCCCAAGTTGAATTTGGATTTGAGTGGATTCTGAATATCCTGCTTATCTTGAAGAGAGAAGCTTCATAAGGAATAAGCAAGTTAAATAGAGAAAACACTGATCGATAATAGGCATTTTAGTGGTCTTTTTAATGTTTTCTGCTGTGAAACATTTCAAGATTTATTGATTTTTTTTCCCCCCATTTTCCCCATCACATTCACACGCACACTCACACTTTTTATTTGCCATAATGAACCGTCCAGCCCCTGTGGAGATATCCTATGAAAACATGCGTTTTCTGATAACTCACAACCCTACCAATGCTACGCTCAACAAGTTCACAGAGGTAAGATTGTAGCATGGTTTACTTTTTGGATCTGTTTGTAGGTAAAATCCCCTTAGAATTAACACCATTAAAAAAATCTCCTGGCGGTGCCTGTAGCTCAGTAGGTAGGATGCTGGCCACGTAACACTGAGGTTGGCGGGTTTGAACCCGGCCCTGGGCCAGCTAAAACAACAATGACAACTACAAAAAAAAAAAAAAAATAGCTGGGCATTGTGGCGGGTGCCTGTAGTCCCAGCTACTTGGGAGGCTGTGGCAAGAGAATTGCTTAAGCGCAAGAGTTTGAGGTTGCTGTGAGCTGTGATGCCAGGACACTCTACCCAGGGCAACAGCTTGAGACTCTTGTCTCAGAAACAAACACAAAAACTTATCCTGGTGCAGTGGCTCACGCCTATAATCCTAGCACTCTGGGAGGCCCAGACAAGTGGATTGCCTGAGGTCAGGAGTTTGAGACCATCCTGAGCAAGGGGGAGACCTCGAGTCCAAAAATAGCTGGGTGTTGTGGCAGGCACCTGTAGTCCCAGCTACTTGGGAGGCTGAAGCAAGAGAATGGCTTGAGCCTGAGAGTTTGAGGTTGCTGTGAGATATGACGCTATGGCACTCTACCAAGGGCTGCAAAGTGAGACTGTCTCAAAAAAACAACAGCAAAAAACCCTCTTATCACAAAGCCTTTTATTTCTATAGTTGGAATATATAGATGACCATCCTACCAGTCTGGTCTTTGTTGAATTAGTTACAACAGATTTTTGAAAAAACATTTATGGAACTTGAGGAAACTGTAGAGACTATCTAGTACTGTGTTTTTTCCCTGTCATTTCTACATTTATTAACAGTTCTTTTGTCATTTTTATAATAAAAATGACGCAGGAAATGTAGAAATGACACAATAGCATGTACCTAGCAACACAGCATGTAATGTATATGCCTTATGCCTAGCAGTGTTTGTACTTAAGTTCACAATATAAAAACTTTATGAGATATACATATCATTGTTATTTCCCTCTTACAGATGAGGAAACAGGGTCAGAGCTATTTAGTAATTTACCTAATGGCACACAGTATGTAGTAGAACTGCTATGCTTACCTAGGTCTCTGACACTAACACCCATGTTGTACTTAAGACCATTCTAACCACCTGTGATGACATGCCACCTCAAAAATAGTTAATAGTAATCATTATCTATAAAGGTCCAGAAACTGGGGGGAAGGAAAGGTGTTGTAGGTAGCATTTTTATTTATATAAATATATATGTGTATATATATGTATACACACACACACACACACACACACACACACACATATATATATATATATATATTTTTTTTTTTTTTTTTTTTTTTCCCTTCCTTCCTTGCTGCAGCCTCCCGAGTAGCTGGGACTGTAGGCCCACACTACCACCCCCAGCTAATTTTTTCAGTTTTTGTAGAGATGAGGTCTTCCTGGCAAGGGAGCCTCAAGCAGTTCTCTTACCTTAGCCTCCCAAAGTGCTAGGATTACAGGCATATGCCACTGTGCCCAGCTTATATTTTTTGTAATATTGATAGTTTGTACTTCATTGAGCACACATTTGAATGTAAGCTTTTTAATCATTGTTCAGTTTAAATCTGATTTCTGTTGATGTGTTTATAGAGTAGATTTAGAGAACTGGATAAAACTCCTAGGGATTCACATTTTATACATGGCAGAGCTAAAGCCAAAAGAGGTTTTAACTTAAAGTCACAAATACCTACCATAAAGTATTCTTTCCCAACCTTTCAAAGAATGGCTAATGTAGAGTTTTAATGGGATTTTATTTGTATTTTGAAACTTATTTTTTTGTTGTTGCAGTTTGGCCAGGGCCAGGTTTGAACCTACCACCCTCTGTATATGGGGCCAGCACCCTACTCACTGAGCCATAGGCACCACCTTGAAACTTATTTTTTAAATTCTTGACATAATATAACACTCCCAACTTTCCTGAGTCTGTAGAGTAAGGCCATTCTGTGAAAAATAAAGTCCTTTGGCAATTAAAATAACTTTACTTTTTTTTTTTTTTTTTTTTTGAGACAAGAGTCTCAGTGTGTTGCCCTTGGTAGACTGCTGTGGCATCACAGCTCACAGCAACCTCAAACTCTTGGGCTTAAGCGATTCTTTTGCCTCAGCCTTCCAAGCAGCTGGGACTACAGGTGCCTGCCACAACGCCTAGCTATTTTTTGGTTGTAGTTGTCATTGTTGTTTAGTAGGCTTGGGCTAGATTCGAACCTGCCAGCTCCGGTGTATGTGGCTTGCATCCTAGCTGCTGAGCTACATACAGGTGCTGAGCCTAAAATAACTTTACTTTTTAGATAACCAAGTGATGGGCACTACTTATAGGATATCGCTGTTCCTACTTACTTTGTATATTTATAATTCCCTGAGCTTCTTAACTTTGTACTCAGTATACAAGTTGATTCTAGACCTGTATGTCCTCTGGTTGTTGAGTCACCTTTAAGCCTGGCTATATTACATAATACTATCTTGATCTTATAGATTCCTTGGCCATAAACTAAAAAAATGGCACAGGCCACTGTCCTCCAGTAGCCATAAAAAGATATTGGTGATTCCTTGAAGAAAAGCAGTTAATGTAGGAAGAGTTTTAATTTTTTTTTTAAAGAGAGGTTTCACTTTATCAAATGAGTGCTCATTACATAAAAATCAGAAGATACAGATAAACAAAAGGACAATTTAAAAATATTTAATTGTTAATATCTGATTTCTAGATATTTTTCTCTCCATATATCTATATTTATAAATATATATAGATAGGATCACACTTTATATTTTAAAAAATCTTCCCCCATACTAATTATTTCCATAACTGTCATAGTATTCACTATATGGATGTACCATACTTCCTTTAACCATTCCCTTGGTTTTGTATTATGTGGTTTCTACTTTTTTACCATTTAAACAGTTTGTGATGAATATGCTACTACATAAATCTTTTTTTTTTTTTTTACATATACATGTGTTTATTAGGTTACTACACAAATCTTTGTGTACGTCTTTATTTCCTTTGTATAAATTTTCAGAAATAGAATTTCTGTGTCAAAGTGTATGTGAATTTTCTTTTTTTTTTAATAGACAAGTCTTGCCCTATCAGCCAGGCTGGAGTGCAGTGGCTCGATCATATCTCACTGCAGCCTAGAGATTTCTGATCTCTCAATCTTCCTGCCTCAGCCTCCCAAAGTGCTGGGATTATGGGCACAAGCTGGGCCTATGTGAACTTGTAAAGTTTTTGTGTTATTCTACCAAATTGTCCTGTAGAAAGGTGAATCATGTTTACTTTCCCACTGAGAGTGTATGAATATCCATTATATATGTTACCTTATAAGGAGAATGATTTTGATCTTTGTTTACAGATGATATCTCATTGTTTCAGTTTATAATATCACATTTCTAAAGTTCTGGTTGGAGGTTCAAAAGTAGTTCCCTTATATTTGTTTTTCTTTAAAGGAACTTAAGAAGTATGGAGTGACAACTTTGGTTCGAGTTTGTGATGCTACATATGATAAAGCTCCAGTTGAAAAAGAAGGAATCCATGTTCTAGTGAGTGTGTAGTGTTCTAATTTTTTTTACTACAAACAACTTGTATCTTTTAAACTTATAAACAGATATTTATAAAACTTGGTGCTAGTTATTTTGCTTTTTAAACGTGTAGAAGACAACATTATTGATAGCAGTCTTTAAAAATTTTTTTGGATTAGTACATGGGCAGTTTTGTTCACTTGTGCTCTTAAAGCCTATAAATACAGAATATTTTCTTTTTTTCTTTTTTTTTGCAGTTTTTGGCTGGGGCTGGGTTTAAGCTTGCCACCTCCAGCATATGGGGCCGGCACTCTACCCCTTTGAGCCACAGGCGCCACCCCTAAATACAGAATATTTTCACAAATAAAAGCAAAATTTAATGCACACATTTTAAGAAAATGGAAATTTACATTTTTTATTTTTTAAATTAATGTAACATTTAGCTTTTGTTTCTAGACTATTAGTTTGAATATAGTTGGAAGTAATTTCCATCAGACATTTCTTTCTTCTTTTTTTTCTTTTTTCTTTTTTTGGCGGGGGCTGGGTTTGAACCCACCACCTCCGGCATGTGGGGCCGGAGCCCTACCCCTTTGAGCCACAGGCGCTGCCCTTATCAGACATTTCTTAAGTCCATGTGGAAATACTCTGTGCTACTCTGCAAGTACAAAATTAGTTACTTAATATTTTGTGGATATAAATAAAAGGAAATAAAAAGGTGGGAGGTGAGGGAGAAGACATGTTGCTCCAAGAGGAATCAGCATAATTTCTGACACTTTTTGATGGATTTCTGAGGAGCTTTTGTTATTTTGAACTCAGAAGTGATTGTAATTATTTTAAGTTAAATCCTCCTTAGTATCAAAGTATGCTGTTTCCTTATAAGAAAGAAGGGAAGCCAATGCAGTAGGAAAAGAACTGGAGTTTTTTAAGTTGGAAACCGGTAATAAGATATAGTTAACGGTAATGTGCCTAATTCTTATTGAGTGACATTTTTGTAGTCTTATTTTTATTTTATTTTATTTTTTTTGTAGAGACAGAGTTTTACTTTATCGCTCTTGGTAGAGTGTCGTGGCATCACAGCTTATAGCAACCTTTAAATCCTGGGCTTAGGTGATTCTTTTGCCTCAGCCTCCCAAGTAGCTGGGACTTAGAGGTGCCCGCCACTACACCCGGCTATTTTTTTGTTGCAGTTTGGCTGGGGCCAGGTTTGAACCTGCCACCCTCAGTATATGGGGCTGGTGCCCTACACTGAGCCAGAGGCGCCTCCCCGAGTCTCTTTTGCCCAGTCTAGAGTGCCATGGCCTCAGCCTAGCTCATAGCAACCTCGAACTCCTGGTTCAGGGGATCCTCCTACCTCAGCCTCCTGAGTAAATAGGACTACAGGTGCCTACCACAATGCCCGGCTAATTTTTTCTATTTTTAGTAGAGACTGGGCTCTTTTATCCAGGCTGGTCTCAAACTCCTCAGTTCAAGTAATCCTCCCACCTTGCCTTTCCAGAGTGCTGTGATTACAGGTGTGAGCCACTATGCCTGGCCTGTAGTTTTTATATCATAGTAGTCAGTGGTTGAGAAGGCACTTCATACAAAAAGAATTAATGTCCTGTTGGTAAGACAGTCATATCTGATCACCTCCATTTTAGTAAAAACATAAAAACTGAATAACTAAATATTGTTTTGTTTTGTTTTGTTTTTGAGACACAGCCTCAAGCTGTTGCCCTGGGTAGAGTGCAGGTGTATGTGGCTGGCTCCTTAGCTGCTTGAGCCACAGGCGCTGAGCCACATCCACATTTTTAAATGACTTTGTGGTTCCCTGGCTGGAAATCACTGGGGGTAAACATAAACATGTATAAAACACAGCCATGTTTTTGAAAAGAAAAATTAAGCTTCTAAAATTAAGCTTACTACAAACTCATTTCCCTGTATTTTATGTTTTCCACTGGCTACATGAGAAATCAATTTGTTTTGGCAGATGGCAGAGTGAGAAAATGAATTTTGATTGACCAGTCTATTTGAGTTAGTAATGTTGGTAAACACCTTTGTGAAATACAAATGTATTTAAAAACTTGAACTAGGCCAGGTGTGGTGGTTCATGCCTGTAATCCTAGCACTGTAGGAGGCCAAGGCCGGTGGTTTGCTTGAGTTCAGGCATTAGAGACCAGGCTGTAGTCCCAGCTACTTGGGAGTTTGAGGTTGCTGTGAAATGAGGGTCTACTGAGAGTGACAAAGTGAGACTCTTTGAGTGTTGTCTTAAAAAACAACAACAACAAAGCACTTCAAACTACTTTGTAAAAGAAGATAATAGTACATTTAGCATTTATTGCAGGATTTAATTTAGGTTTTTGTTTTGTTTAAAACAAACAGAGGTCTAACTTAAACTTGAAAAAGCAAGGTCATTTAACATTAAGCTTGGAATTTCTCTCCTTTTCCTAGACAGAGATTTTAAGATGGAGTTATTTACTTTTGCTAGGTGAAGAGGGTTGGAAACATTTCACTATCAGAGGATGTCCACCAAATAAGACCTTTTAACTTTGAATGCTCTTGTAAATTGGAGACACATTGGAATAGACTGATGGTGGTTTTAGCTTTGTCAAATGTTTCTAAATGATTAACAATTTTTTTTTTTTGGTAGAAGCTATATGAGTTGAGTAAGTGAAGCATATTTTATATTATTGTTTCTTAAATAGGTGAATTTTAGGCAGTATTAGAGGAAGTAAGCTCTTGGCTAAGGTATTAGTTTTACGGCTATTTATAGTTAAACTCTGTAGTAACATTTATAATACACTGACAGCTTTTAATTATGGGGCATAGCTGACAACTCAAAACATAATGTGCTAGTGATGCCAGTAATGAGTGCAGAATCAATTTAGTGCTCTATCACTTTTTCTTCTTCCTTCTCTTTTAAAGAGTCTTTATCCTGTCTCATTAGAATAACCTTATGTTTTTTTAAAAAATTTCCAATAGGCGGCACCCGTAACATAGTGGTTATGGCACTGGCCACATACACCAGGGCTGGTGAGTTCGAACCCAGCCTGGACCTGCTAAATAACAATGACAACTGCAACAACAACAAAAAATAGCTGGGCATGTGGCAGGTGCCTGTAGTCCCAGCTACTTGGGAAGCGGAGGCGAGAGAATCACTTAAGCTCAAGAGTTTGAGGTTGCTGTGAGCTGTGACGCTACGGCACTTACCAAGGGAGATATAGTGAGACTCTGTCTCAAAAAAAAAAAAAAAAAAATTCCAATAGTGTTTTTGCTTTTCTGTTTTTGAAGCTTAGATGGGAGGAGACAGAGCATTTAAAATGTGAATCTCAGCCTCACTGCTGCCCATTTGTACTGATTTCTTAGGACCTCTTGCTAGGTAGCAAGGCAGATAAACCCTTGCCTGTGCTTTTAAGTGGACTTTTAAATCATGTTGACATGTGTTGTGTCCTTTCTTACTTTGTCTTGGCTTTAACTGTAGTCCTAATTACTACTCTGTTCAGCTATAATATTTGGGAGAATACTAGCTCCTTTGACTCTGATGTAGAGATTTTCCTAATTTAGATGTGTACAATAACTGTACTTCATTGAGAAGGCTAATTTATTCAGAAAATTTTTAAAATTCTAGATAATTTTTTAGTAGTGATCAGAATTTTGTCAAGTGGTTCAGTTAGGCTTGCCCTGTGTATTATTATATGCAGCTATTCTGTATTAAGATGTTAATCTTGGAGAAAATATCAATTGAATGTACAAGGTCATTTCTTTCTAGGATTGGCCATTTGATGATGGAGCTCCACCCCCTAATCAGATAGTAGATGATTGGCTAAATCTGTTAAAAACTAAATTTCGTGAAGAGCCAGGTTGCTGTGTTGCAGTGCATTGTGTTGCAGGATTGGGAAGGTAAGCTCTTTTGTCTGTGAATTTGTTACTATGATGAAAATTTCACTTTGGTAGAAATTTGCATGGAGTATATTAACATTAAATTAAAATACCTGAAAGAAAAGATGAGATAAAAAGCTTGGGTAATGACTTCTTACAGTAACCTTCTGTGGTTCACTTTGTTGTCTGATTGTAATGTGAATTGGATTTAGTGGATGTTCTATTTTTTTCTCTATTTCAGGTAATAAAAGGTTCAGGTCATTGAAATAGGCAACAAAATTAAAATCATTTAGAGTTTGTATGAAAAGTATGTATGAAGAACTATACATTGTTTATTTTGGATTGAGATGAATGGGAAGTTAATAGGTAGAAGACAGATAGCTAAACTCTAAAAATTTTTTTTTTTTTTTTTTTTTTTAAAGAGATAGAGTCTCACTTTGTTGCCCTTGGTAGAGTGCTGTGGCGTCACAGCTCACAGCAACCTCCAGCTCTTGGGCTTAGGGGATTCTCTTGCCTCAGCCTCCCGAGTAGCTGGGACTACAGACACCCACCACAACGCCCTGCTATTTTTTTGTTGCAGTTTGGCCTGGGTTAGGTTTGAACCTGCCACCCTCGGCATATGGGGCCGGCACCCTCCCCACTAAGTCATAGGCGCTGCCCTTTTGTTTTTTTTTTCTAGAGACAGTTTTACTTTGTTGCCCTCGATAGAGTGTTGTGGCTTCACAGCTCACAGCAACCTCCAGCTCTTGGGCTTAGGCAATTCTCTTGCCTCAGCCTCCCATGTAGCTGGGACTACAGGAACCCACCACGACGCCCGGCTATTTTTTTGCTGCAGTTTGGCTGGGGCTGGGTTCAAACCCACCACCCTCAGTACATGGGGCCTGTGCCTTACTCACTGAGCCACAGGCACCATCCTCAACAAAAACTTTGATATACTACCATGGAAATAATAAAGCCTAGCCCAAATATCACTTCTTGTATCTGTTATGATTATGCAGACTCTCATCTCTATTTCTTTGGTAGTAGTTGCATATATCCTAGCCACTGTGATTTCTCCATGGCTCAACTTGCAACCTATTTTAACAGTCTTTTGCAGACCCCCACTGTTTCCATAATTCCTGCATGTCTTGATCTAGAGTAAAATACAGCTTGCTCTTTTTTTTTTTTTTTTTTTTTTTTGGCAACAGGGTTTCAAGCTATTGCCCTGGGTCATCTCACAGCAACCTCAAACTCCTGGGCCCAAGTGATTCTCTTGCCTCAGCCTCCCAAATAGCTGGTGCTAAAGGCGCTCACCACAACGCCCAGCTAGTTTTTGGCTAGGGCTAGATTCAAATCTGCCAGCTCTGGTGTATGTGGCTGGCGCCCTAGCCCCCTGAGCTGCAGGCTCCACGCCTAAAGTCTTGAAAGGAGATGTATGGATAAGAATTGACTTTGATCTTAGCATTGCTTGGAATAGCATTGGGACACTGTCATCAATGGCAGATGAAATACCAATTTAGGATCTGCATTTTGACTCAGAACATTAGGGCAGGCTATTGTTGTCTCAAGGTGGTGGAGACTTTGGCTGTTAGCTCTGCTTTGTCCTTTTGTTTACTGTTTTCCTTTTTTGCATTTTAGTGTAACATTGCTAGTTTCTTCATAAGGTCAAAAGTTTTAGTCTTATCCTAAAGGTTGAAGATAGTGTTGTCACTTGACTTGGGACACTTTTATAACTAGTAACTATCTTAGGTAGACTGAAGTTGGTGTACTATACAAGGAGGTTTTTAAATTTTATTTATTTATTTATATAAGGGGATTTTAAAACCATGATTTCAAAATATAGGGAGAGCTGTTCCTAATTGTTAGTTCTTTGGCACTGTCCTAGCTCATCCAAAGGATTTTGTTGAAAAGTCTAGCACCTTTTTAGCATTTGATAAGGAAATGTTAAAAGGAGTTTATAATGAAAATTCTGACACACTCTAGGTATATGATATATTTGGTCATTTATTTTACTGTGATAATGGCTAAAGACCAGTCAATAATTTTTGATAATATATAATGATGAGAAAATTTGACATGTAATTTGATTTAAAGAATAAAGATCTCTTAATGTAGGTTTAGAATTCAGTGCTTTACTAAAAATAGATAAGATAGAAGCTATAATGATAGAGGTAGTTATATTGTATAGGAAATTGTCAGATTATTTTAGTATGTATGAAAAAGGAAAACTCAAGCTTTGCTTTATTTTGGTAATAGGTAATCCTCAGTTTTAAAAAATCCTTTAATTCCAAAGACTATGGATATTTACATATGAGTTTCTCTCTGCAGGGCACCTGTGCTGGTTGCACTTGCTTTGATTGAATGTGGAATGAAGTATGAAGATGCAGTTCAGTTTATAAGACAGTGAGTATGAAGTTTTCTGTTGAGAAACACATGAAGCAAGATATTGCATGAGGAAGGAATTGTGGAAAGTATCCATTTGTAGTGTGGGAAAATTTTCTTTGGTTTAAATTATTAAGATGTAAAACATTTAGAGCAAGTGAAAAAGAAATTCAGTATTCCAGAGTTAACGATTTTCTAATTAGGGTGGCAAATTTGGACCTTTGTCCAGTATAGGATTTGAGTATCTAGGAATCTTGAAAATAGCTAGAGTGTCATTGACCTAGTGATTCTTTTAATAGATTCCATATAACTTCCAAATACAACTTTTCTATGACAAGGAAGGAAAAAGAATGTATAAAGGAGCAGTTAATCATCTAGGACGCTTAACATGACCTATCCAGGCAAAAAATTAAGATGGTAGTGCCCAGACAGAATCTTGGCATCAGTCTGCCAGGATATACTATTTTTTTTTGTCCAGAATTCTTTGGTAGTTATTGTCTTGCCCTTTTCCCTTCAACTCTTTCTTTGAAAAAGAAAGAAAAGGAAAGAAAACACAGATTGTGATAGAGGGCAGGAAATATGTAACAGCTCTCGTTGGAAGATAATGTATTTCAAGGGATGCCATTCATGTATGTCTTGAACCTGCTCTTTTGGGAGGAGTTGGGGGTAGACAGAATCTTACTCTGTGGCCCAGGTTAAAGTGCCATGGTATCAGCCTAGCTCATAGCAACCTCAGACTCCTGGGTTCAAGGGAATCCTCCTCCCCCTAAGTAGCTGGGACAATAGACAGATGCGCCCATCACAATGCCTGGCTATATTTTTTTTCTATTTTTAGTGGAGTTGGGTGTCTCTCCCTTGCTCAGGCTGGTTTCAAACTCCTGAGCTCAAGGCATCCTCCTGCCTCAGCCTCCCAGAGAGCTAGGATTATAGGCGAGAGCCACCATGCCCAACCCTGCTCCTTTGTCTTAATGTATTTATGTATTTATTTATTTGTTTTTTGAGAAAGAGTCTCACTTTGTTGTTCTTGGTAGAGTGCAGTGGCTTAACAGCTCATAGCAACCTCCAACTCACGGGCTTAGGCAATTCTTTTGCCTCAGCCTCCCAAGTAGCTGGAACTACAGTCACCCACCATAACGCCTGGCTATTTTTTGTTGTAGTTTGGCCAGGTTCGGGTTTGAACCCATCACCCTCAGTATGTGGGGCTGATGCCCTACCCACTGAGCCGCAGGCGCCGCCCTAATGTATTTTTTTAGCATCCAAATACTTGCTTCTAGTTCTAATCTGACGGCTATGTTAATCTAATTGGGATGAGTATAATCAGATGTTTCTGGATAAACCATTCTGATCTTTATTAAATAATTAATGGACTGCAATGGCAGTCAACAAAATTTGTTTATTCTTCTAGGAATGCTCAGAAAGTTCATTTTTTAAAAAAAATTTTTTAATTTTTTAAAGTTTTCGTTGGAAGCTGTCTCTAAGTTGAAAGTATATTTTCACAGAATTAGTTTGCAACTTAATTGCTTTTTTGTAGATACAGCAATGGGCTTTAGAGGTCATATTAATTTACAACAGTGTCCACTTTCAATGGGTCTGCCCACTTTTGTTTAGCTCTTTAATTTGTTTTTTTTTTTTAAGTTTATTTTTCAGAAAGTTCATTTTGGAGCTTAGCTCTTCAAGAAGTGATGTGGTATTGGGGCTCGGCACCTGTAGCACAGTGGTTGTGGCACTAGCCACATACACTGAGGGTGGCAGGTTGAAACCCGGCCCAGGCCAGCTGCAACAAAAAAATAGCTGGGTGTTCTGTTGGCGCCTATAGTCCCAGCTACTTGTGAGGTGGAGGCAAGAGAATCAATTAAGCCAGTGGTTCTCAACCTTCCTAATGCCACAACCCTGTAATATAGTTGCTGTGGGTCACAACCCACAGGTTGAGAACCACTGGCTTAAGCCCAAGAGTTTGAGGTTGCTGTGAGCTGTGATGCCACAACACTCTACTGAGGGTGACATAGTGAGACTTTGTCTCAAGAAAAAAAAAAAAGAAGATGTGATATTGGAATTTGCTGGTTTTCAGCTGTGTGGAGTTAGTTAGAAAGTCGTTAGGCTGTAAATAATGAATTGCAGTGAATCAGCTTTTTTTTAATATGATAAAGTTTGCCATTCTTGTATTTTCAGAAAAAGAAGGGGAGCGTTCAATTCCAAACAGCTGCTTTACTTGGAGAAATACCGACCTAAGATGCGATTACGCTTCAGAGATACCAATGGGCATTGCTGTGTTCAGTAGAAAGAAATGTAACGAAGGCTAACTTGATTGTGGCATTTAGAGGGAACTCTTGGTACCTGGAAATGTGAATCTGGAATTTTACCTGTGTCATCGAAGTAGTGATGGATTCAGTACTCCTCAACCACTCTCCCAATGATTGGAAAAAAGCAAGCAAAAAAGAAATCCCTCTATAACACGAATAAAATGTTTAAGAAAAGAAAAAAAGAAAGAAAAAGGGATTAATTTAGTGAAGGATGATTTTGCTCCTAGTCTTGGAGTTTGGATTTCTGCTAGATTGAATTATTTCATAATCTTCTGTCTTTTTAACTTTTTTCAAAATAGGTCTCTAAGGAAAACCAGCAGAATATTAGCCTGTGCAGAACCATCTTGTTTGGGGAGCACACTCTTCCATTATGCTTGGCACATAGGTCTCCCTATGGTGGGATTTTTTTTTTTTTCCTTTTTTGAGGGGAGGGTGGTATATTTTCCCCCTCTTCTCTCTTTTCTCTCCTACTTCCTATTTTTCCCTGATACAAGTTGTAGATGGACTAGGAGAAGCCCTTGTTGCTGTAGATGTACATGCAGTCTGGCAGCCTTAAGCCCACCCGGGCACTTTTAGAAAAAAAGACCAAAAAAAAAAAAAAAAAAAAGGCAGTGGCATATATACATTATGTGATCCAGGTGGTTATTAGTCTTTATTGATGACAGGGTGTTCATGTATGTTTCTTTTCCTCAAAACCATATCTAACATTAGAGTAGCCAAGAGCTTTTTGTTTTGACAAATTAGTAGGGAAATGGCATTTTAAGAGGAGTCTTTTCTCAAAGAACTTAGCTGAGAGTCGAATTCTTGTCTTTCCCAACCAATGAAGCTAAGTGGGTATCCCAGAAACTTGTCTTCTGAAAGGGAGGACTCCAGGCCATCACTGAAGATGTGTTCAGACAGAGAGCACACTTTCTCCACCCTATAGAATTGTGGGCTGTAGCATTACTCTGATTTTCTTTCTAATGATGTCAGAGAATCCGGTAGTTTAAATTTTTTATTTTAGGACTTATTTGTACTCTGAATTTTCTGGAACAGTCAAAGGATTAGTAGCAAATTCACAATATTTTGGACTTTAGAAATGCTTATGGTGGGTATTTTCCAAACTGCCCCATATATGTACAGTTAGTTTAACCACTGATTGCCTTGTTATTTTCTTACTGTTCTTTTTGAGGTTAAAAAAGAAAATCCCTGGTTTAAAACCAATAATGCCTAGTGAGTATGTGTCCACAGGCCATAACAAATTAGAAGAGAGACATCGAGCAACCCAATGAGTAGCAAAGGGACTGTGTTGCTTGTGAAGTGGTGTAGTAGCATTTTTGTAGATTCTTTGCTGGATTTAATGTGTTCTAGAAAAGCTATTTTCTGCTTCTTTGCAGAAGGGAGTTATAACCAAGCTACACTGACGGCAGGTAGAGGCACACCATCTGGGGCTCTTGTAAGTAACATTACATACTTAATAGTGCCCTGCTTCATAGGCTCTGAATACAGGCTTAGGGTCATCGTGTCTGTTGGAATTTGCTGTGCAGAGCCATAAGCGTCTTGTTTTGTTAGCATCAGCTAGGCTAGCAAGAATGGACCGAGGCCTTGTCTCAAACACTGATGATACCTCAGATATTGGCTGGCTATGTGAACTGCCTATTTCCTGTTACCAGAGATTTTTAACTAAATGAAAATCTATAGATTCTCTCCTCCCCCAACCCACAAAACAAAAACAAAATAATGCTTTTGAAAATTGTTTCTAGAATTTTAAAGTAAAAAATGATGGTACTTTCCAAAATTATTTCAGAACATGACAATATATTCCTTTAACATAGACTCAAGATCAAAACAGCATACCTGCTAAGCTAAGAATGTTGACTCCCAAGGGTTTTGATCAATATCATAACCTTTTTTCTTTGACATGCTCTGACTTCTATTCGCAGGAAGGGTATGTGTGTGTGTACGCGCGCATGTGTGTGGATGTGTGGGTGTGGGTGTGTGTGTGTATGTGCAGTGTCCGTCAGTATCAGTGCCTGCCTAAGTTAGGAAAACTACATTCCTGGTTCTACGTTGAGGAGAAGGATGTAAAAAACAACATGAAATATTAGCCCTCGTTTTGTTTTAAATTACAAACTAATGTTAATTGTTCTCCCAACTGGATTTTTTTCCCTCAAAATTAAAGCAATTTTTTCTTTTGGATTTAATGAAGTATTGCGAGCTGAAGCCAGTTTGACATGGTGAGAGAGATGTCAGACTGATAAAAGGTGTGCAGCCTGATTTAAAAATCAAACCCTAAGCCCTTTTAAAGAACAATAAACCATATTTTACACGCTCTTTGTGCATTTTTTTCCTCTATCCCCAAATTGAATTTCATTTATGTCTACTAAAAAGTAGAGTTTCATTTATATCTACTTCTCTAGGAAGGAGGAGTTACAAGGCCTGTTTGGGGTCCTGCTAATCTATACAGAGGTGAAATAACCAGAGGCTGGGAAATTCAAAGATTTCATACCACCCAGGTGTTCAGTAAGGCAAACAACCTTAGTTGGAATACATCTGGTATATTTTATGATTCAGTTCTTGGATATATAGCATTGTAGGAATTCATCTTGTGCCAAAGGATTTGCTTATACCATACACATGTATGTATACACACATATATATGGTTTTTATTTTTTAAGAGAAAACAGTCACACCGTATGTCACACCTTATGTTGCCCAGGCCGGAGTGGACAGGCCTGGTCATAGCTGCTCTTGGCCTCAAGCATTCCTGCCTCAGCCTCCCAAGTAGCTGGGACTGTAGGCTCATGCCATCTTGCTCTGCTTATTTATACCATAGATTTTGATTTTACTCGAACTACTAAAGAGGAGAGAGGAAGTGGCAAATTTATATATCATAGAATTCAGTGGTGGGGAATTTCCCTTTGCCTGTAGGTAAGCGTTCGCCCACCCAAATAACTTACGTGCTGCGATACTAAGAAAAGATGACACCAGTTTCCATTTTGGAGGGTGGGGAGTCAAATACATAGACAGTTATTGTGGATGAATGTAACTTAGAATTCATTATCCTGATGCATAATTTTCACCACCTCATGCTCTTCATTACTCAGCTTAGATTCTCCTATCCATTGTGACAGTCTCTAGCTAAAATACAGTAAATTGCCCCACCTCTTGGTTCACTGCTTGGCTGGCTAAACTCCATTTTTGAAGTACTCCTTTTCTGCACTTAGCACTTTTTGCAACTGAATGTGCTGATTCAGTCTTTTATGTTTAAAGTTAAGACCTCACATAGACCTTAGTACCATCTCACTATTCCAACATACTTTTTCTATCCTATTTACTCCTTCAATGAAGACTTCTTTTGAGACAGGCTTTCCCCCGTCTCCCTAGCTAGAGTGCATGGCAGCATCATAGCTCAGTACAATTTCTTAATTCCTGGGTTCAAACAAGCCTCAGCCTTCTGAATAGCTGGGACTTTACAGGCATGTTCCACCATGCCTGGCGTCATAGCTCACTGCATGTAACCTCAAACCCCTAGATTCACCTGCCTCAGCCTCCTGAGTAGCTTGGACTACAGTCACGTGCCACCAGGCCTGACTAATTTAATTTTTTGTGGAGGTTGGAGTCTTCAATGTGTTACTCAGGCTAGGATTGCAGGCATGAGCCACTGCACCCTGGCCAGATTATTCCTGCCCTATTTAAGGCAAGCCTTTTCATTTACCTGTTAGATTCCATTCTTTACCTATTCAAAGGGCTCAGATTTAGCCATTTTTCTGTCCTGTTCATTAACTTTTCCCTCTACTATATCATTCCCCTCTGCCTACAAACATGCTATTATGTCTTCCATATTAAAAATAGTTTGCACTTCAGCCCTTTAAGCTGCCATCTCCTTTCTCTATTCCTTATGTACAACCCAGGAGTTATCTACCTATACACTACTACTTTTCTCTTTTGAGCCCACCACAGTGATGATTGTTACTTCACCAGAACCTCCATGGCATGCACTTTAATGATCTAGTTGCATAACTTTCTCAACACATCTCAACATATACAATCGATCACTCCCTCTGAAATGCTTCCTCATTTCTGTGCAGGCAGAATAATGAAAACCCACCCCACCCCCACCACATGGCCCCCAAAGACTCCTACATCCTAAATTCCTGGAGCCTGGGACTGTTACACAGCAAAAGAGACTGTGGATGTGATTAAGTTACAGGTCTTGAGAGGGGACGGATACCCTGGATTGTCTGGGTGGGCCTTATCTATTAGGATGGGTCTTTAAAAGCAGGAGGCTTTTCCTGGCTGAGGTCACAGGGGATGTGACCAGGGAAGAAGGGTGAGAGAAGTGCTTCGAGATGGGGGAGGGGGCTGGGAGCCAAGAAATAAGGGTGGCCTCAACCCCAACAAGGCAAGGAAACATTATCTTCTAGGTCCTCCGAGAAGGAGGCTTGATTTTAGTCCCATGTGGGACTTCTGCAGAACTGTAAGATAAATGTGTATTGTTTTAAGGCATCACTGAGTTTGTGGTAATTGGTTATAGCGGTGTTAGAAAACCAATGCAGATTTTTGCCTTCTAGGAGACCACACTCGTGAGTTGTCCTCTAGTTTTAATGGCCACACCTCAGTTTGAGTTTCAGGTTCTTCATTAGCTTCTCCACTTCTGCGATATCTACGTGGACTCTGTTCTCTGGACTCTGGACCCATATCCAGTGCCTCCTTGCCATCTCGTATGGATGTGTCATGGTTAAAACTTAACCTCAATTCTTGCTCAGATGTAACTTCAGTGAGGCCTCCCATGACTGCCCCATTTAAAATAGCAATCCCCACACCACTGGCATGCTGTACTGCCATGCTATGCTTTTTGTTTTCCATGACACTACCATCTCACAAACTTTTTTGTCTCCCTGGTCAGAATAAGCTCCATAAGGGAGCGTTTTTTCCCCCCTGTATTGTCTATTTTGTTAACCATATTCCAGCATCCAGAATGGTGCTTTGGGTTCTCAGTAGAAGCAGAATGATGGGTACTAATAGAGGCACAGATTAATTGTAGTACTACAATATTAGAGAGTAATGAGAGCTGCCCTGGTCATATTTGAGCTGGGGCTTGAAAAAAGCTTGATGCACAATGAAATAGCATTTCACATCCACTAGAATGGCTAGACAATAACAAGTCTTGGTGATAGTGTGGAGAAATTGGAACCCTCATACATAGTTAGTGGCAATGGAAAGCAGTGGTGTGGTGGTAGCTTTTGAAAACAGTTCAGCAGCTTCTCAAAAAGTCACCACATAGTTCAGCAATTCCAATATATACAATATCCAATTCTTGATACCAGAGAGAATCGAATACATTAGTGGTTGCCTGGGTTGATGTGGGGATGGTGACTGCTAATGGGTATGACGTTTCTTTCATTATTATTATTATTATTGTTATAATGTTTTAGAGACTTCTTGCTCTGTTGTTTGGGCTAAATTGCAGGTGTGTGCAGGGTGTGATCATAGCTCCCTGCAACGTGGAGTTCCTGGGCTTCAACAAGCAATCTTCCTGCCTCTGCTTCCTGAGTAGCTGGGAAGGCATGAGCCACCATGCCCTGCTAATTTTTTTAAAAAATATATATTTTGTAGAGACAGGGTCTCACTATGTTGCTAGGCCGTTCTTGAACTCCTGGCTTCAAGTGATGCTCTAGCCTTGGCTTCTCAAAATGCTGAGATTATAGGTGTGAAACATCATGTCCAACTTGGGTATGGAGTTTCTTTTAGTTGTGATAGAAGCGTTTTGGAATTAGTAGTGATGGTTGTGTAACAGTGTGAATGTACTAAATACTGCTAAATTGTACACAACCTGAAAAAGTGGAGAAAATACATTTCAGATAGGAAATAATATAAGGGAATTGGAAATATGAAAGAAAATAAGTGTTTGGGAGAAGTGGCACGATTTGGACTCTGGAGGATATGGCTTTGTGGCAGCAGGTTTGGTTGTCATGAGACTATTCCCTCCCACATACTGCCTCCTCCATCTCAAAGGCCAAACTGATCAGATAGATCATGGGCAGTTGGCCCAGAGCTAACTATGGCCAACAGATTCTCACTTTCAACTGAGGGAGACTCTTGGACATGAGGGACCAGTAGGGTCCATGCCATGCATATATGAAGTCATATGTAAGATGAGTAGACAAAGGACAGAGGGAGGAGGATGGAGTAGCAGCCCAGAGAAATAGAGAAGAGACACTGTGGTCTGGGAGTAGGGGAGAAATGCTCCCAAGTTTAGAGTTCCACTTTCCCATAAGGTCCTGCTGTGTATCTTTTCCTAAAGTTCTTGGAGTGGTTTCTGCCCCTTACCCCTTGTTTGAGGGAAGTAGTTTGAGTCAGTTTCTTAATAGCCAAGAGAGCCTTGACTTGAAGGGATTATACAGATAGCATGCCAGACATTGTGATTGAAGCTCCTGTGGACAGAATGACGATCTGTTTGGTATTTGAGCACCTGCTACATGCTGTTCTAGGCATGGAGGGTGAAGTGGAAACCAGACAAATGTTGTCCTGATAGGGCTTAAATTTCTAGTGGAGAAGAAAGAGAAAACAGGTACTCTAAGAAGTAATCCGTTTTCAGATAGTGGTCATTGCTAGGAAGATAGGAAGACCATGCATAAAGGTAAGGGATGGTGACTGGGGTGATATGTATATGGAGTAAAATGTATATGGAGTCAGGGAAGGTTTGTGAGGAAGATAAGGGAGCCTGCTGTGTGCAAGTGCTGTGTCAAGATGCTGGAAGCACTTTCCAAGCAGTATGTGTTTTTTGTTTTTTGTTTTGAGACAGAGTCTGACTTTGTCACCCTTGGTAGAGTGCCAAGGCGTCATAGCTCACAGCAACCTCAAACTCTTGGGCTTAAATGATCCTCTTGCCTCAGCCTCCCAAATAGCTGGGACTACAGGCACCCACTACAAGGCCTGGCTATTTTTAGAGATGGGGATCTCGCTCTTGCTCAGGCTGGTCTTGAACTCCTGAGCTTGAAGAATCCACTTGCCTGGGCCTTCCAGAGTGCTAGGATTATAGGCATGAACCACATAGCCTAACCCCCAAGCAGTATATATAATAGTTTGTGTAGATATGAATGAATAAGCTTGACATGTTCAGGGAACATAAATGTGAGTAGTGTGGTTGAACTATAGATAGGAGTGAAGAAGAAATTTATGCAGAGGCCAAATTATTTTGATTTTATGACACTGGGAAGGTGGTCATATTGCAGAGAGTAATATGTCGAATACCAAGAAAATTGAAAGTTTATCTACTGTTTCTCAATCTGGAGGAGACATCCAAAAACTATTTGGTTTATTAAAAATGTCCATGTCCAAGGACTTCCCAGGTCATTGTGAAACAGTCTCTAACTGTGAATCTGCTATGGTCAATGGAGAACCACTGAAGTTTGGTAAGCACAGCAGTTGCATGGCCAGATCTATATTCAAAAAGGTCATCCAAGAAGCTCCTTAGAGACCATATGTGTTATATAAACTCAGTGCCTGAGTTGTACTATGCATGCAATAAATATCAGTTGAAGAGTAGAAGCTGAGAGACCATTTTGGATGGTGGGCTGATGGTGGTGGCAGTAATCAGGACAGAGGTGTTGGGGCCTCAACTAAGGGAGCAGCAGAGGGTTGGGGTAGACAACGCTTTCCTTCCCACTACCAGACCCCAGCTGTACATGAAAAGGTAACCACTACATCTAAATTCACATTTCAAACAATTATATCAACTAGGATATTGGGACATGGGAAAGATATATAAAACCACCCTCACCTCTGATTTTCTCCATAGACCACATAGGCAAATGAAAATAATTAGAAAACTTCACCACTTGCCACTTTGCCAAGTACCCCCGGAAGAGTTCACTAGCAGGTGTGATATTACCCATGTCCCTTATGTCTCCTTGGCAGATTTGGGATCTGCACAATCAGGAAAATAGGAAAACAGGATGATACTGGCCATCATCTACTGAGTACTACTACTATGCTTGGAACTTCACATGCATTCTCTCATTTAATCTCCATAGGCTATTGCATAGGTTTCCTTGCTAATCCAATTTTATTAATGAAGAAGCTGAGAAGTGAAGTAACAGCAAGCAGATGGCAGGGCCACTATTCAAATCTGGGCCTGTCTGATTCTAAAATTGGCGTGGCTGTACTACTGTATTAGAATGGGAAGACGATTGTTGGGCCTCTCTTACATTCAGCTTGTTGCTATGGGTTTTTGCACTCAATAAGAGCCCCTGTTAAGTGAGGCTGCATCTTTGTTAAGTACAATGAGGGGCATGCACATGTGCCTGGGTAACGCAGTTCTGTCTCATCAGTGAATTGAACTTGTGCAAACGGTGTGTAATGGGCCCTGCCAGTAACAAACCAGAACATTTTAGGAGAGCAGTTTATAGCTTATAATTGGCTTCCTATTACTGTTGGCTAGTTCTCCTGCACACAGAGTATTACGCCAGGATTGGATTTGATTTAAGAAATTTTCAAATTGATTTTATTTTCAGTGCATTAATGCGTGGCCTAAATTCCTGCAGAGGTATTAGGTAACCAGCCTGGACAGGCTTTAGCAGTCGTAACTGGATCTGAGCTGCCAGTGCTACAGTTTTTATTCGGCATCAATAAATCACTTTTCTGAAAATGTTTTTCTACCTAAGTCCTTTGACGGACATTTTAGGACTCCTCAAGTTGAGGCCCCTTGAAATCGAAATATACATGTCCTCTGAATCATGCGAAAACACACGAATAGGAATTTGTTAACATTTGATCACAATCTTTCTTTTGGAATGGAACACAAATATTCAAGGGATGGTGTGAAATCAGCCTAATTTTCAAGGGCGATGCCTTTTAAAATCTGGAAAGGTTGCTCGGCGCCTGTGGCTCAAGTGGCTAAGGTGCCAGCCACATACACCTGAGCTGGTGGGTTTGAATCCAGCCTGGGCCCGCCAAACAGCAATGGCAGCTGCAACCAAAAAATAGCCAGGCCTTGTGGCAGGCGCCTGTAGTCCCAGCTACTTGGGAGGCAGAGGCAGGAGAATTGCTGGAGCCCAGGAGTTGGAGGTTCCTGTGAGCTGTGATGCCACAGCACTCTACACAGGGCAATAGCTTGAGGCTCTGTCTCAAAAAAAAAAAAATAAATAAATAAATAAAATAAATAAACAAAAAATAAAATAAAATCGGGAAATGTGAAATATGACCCCAGTAATGAAAATGCTATAAATGTGGCTGAGTACATGAAAAACCTGAGGGTGTTCTACAATTTCATGAGGATTAGCATAGGTAAATGTTTTTAGACAAAAATTTTTTGGGGAAAAGAATAGATCACAGCTGCATGAAAATACCAATTAATCATCTTCTAATGCTTTTATGCAAATGATTATATTTTACTTTCATTTGAAGTTGCCATTAATACCTGGAACCCTAAGATTGATAACGGAAGATTTTAATGAACACATAAATTACAGATTTAAATCATGTTTAGATTAATTTACAACACCTATATTCATTTCTACAAGGCTTCTTGAAATCTAAAAATCGGGATGAGACAGAAAATAGAGAAGAGGAGAAAGGCTTCAAATTTACTAACTTTTTATTGGGGATAAAGGATGACTTGGAAGAGCTAATCTTTACAATATTTTTCCTACCCTTTGCAATAATTGGCCTAGGTGCTAGGCATGTGTATACTACAGAAGACTTTTTGATAGTCTCACATCCTCAGACAGCACTCGTATGTTTGTTTTTTAAATGACGATTTCCCTTCCTATAAACTCTTTTTGCTTTAAAAGAATTTTTTTCCCAGAATGAAAATAAAAATAAACTTATTGTAGAAGTTTTGGAAAACAGAGAGGAAATGAAGAAAAAAAAACTTCACTGTCCTGCCATCCAGGGACAGACATTATTACATTATGATGTATTCCTTTCACCCCCCTCCCATGTATAACTGTAATTATATAATTATGTATCTTGTTTTTCACTTATGTAATCACAATAATGTTTATAATTTTTTTTAAATCTTCCTTTCCTTTCCCCTTTCCTTTCTTTTCCTTTCTCCTTTTTCCTCTCCTTTCTCCTTTCCTTTCCTGAGACAGAGTTTCACTTTATTCCCCTGGGTAGAGTGCAGTGGCATCACAACTCATAGCAACCTCAAACTCCTGGGCTTAAGTGATTCTCTTGCCTCAGCCTCCTGAGTAGATGGGACTATGGGCGCCCGCCACAACCCCTGGCTATTTTTTAGAGACAGGGTCTCGCTCTTGCTCAAGCTGGTCTTGAACTTGTGAGCTCAAGCAATCCACCCACCTCGGCCTCCCAGAGTGCTAGGATTACAGCCACCACGCCTGGCCCTAATGTTTACAAATTTTATTAAAAGTTTACCATGTGCCAAGCACTGTGCTTAGTGTTTTAACACATTGACTGCCACACTAGAAAACAATTTTTTTTCCTTTGAAGCTGTGGTGTTTTATTATAAAATATAATAAAAACTTATAAAACAAAACAATCCTTTCTTATTTATTTGAGACAGAGACTAACTTTGTCGCCCTTGGTAGAGTGCCATGATGTCATAACTCACAGCGACCTCAAACTCTTGGGCTCAAAGCAATTCTCTTTGCCTCAGCCTCTGTGGTAGCTGAACTACAGGTGCCTACCACAACACCTGGCTATTTTTTAGAAATGAGTTGTCTCTCTTGCTCAGGGTGGTCTTGAACTCCTGAGCTCAGGTAATCCACCCACCACCTCAACCTAGTGCTAGGATTACAGGCGTGAGCCACCACGTCAGGCTTCCAATTTATTTTTTTAATCTGTTTTATTTTCTGTTGTTATTTTATTTTATTTTAATTTAATTTTATTTATTTATTTATTTTGAGACAGTCTCACTTTGTCGTCCAGGCTAGAGTGCAGTGGCATCAACCTAGCTCACAGTATCTTCAAATTACTGGGTTCAAGGAATTCTCCTGCCTCAGCCTCCTGAGTAGTTGAGATTACAGGTGCCCAGTATAATGCTCAGCTAACTTTTCCATTTTCAGTAGAGACAGGTTCTCACTCTTGCCTGGGCTGGTCTCAAACTGCTAAGCTCAAGCAATCTTCCTGCCTTGGCCTCCCAGAGGGCTAGGACTATGGGGCTGAGCCACCTCACCTGGTCCCTTTCTAGTTTAATGAAAAATATTATTTTTTAATTGTTTTTGGTGTGTGAGTTATATGCAACTCCCTTGGAGCTAGCATCAATTTTTTTTTAAGAGTAAATTTTTATCCTGCATGCCATGTGAGTTGTATGTGACTCACAACATACTTATTGAATTCGTTTCTAAGAATTAAGTCTTTCATCTTAATGAAAGACTGGACTGTGGGTGGTCCTGGATGATGACCTCTGAATCATACCCCTTACATATGTGCAACAGAGTCACGTCACTGCATACTGTCATACTGATTTTATTCAAAGAGCCTCCAGGCAAACATTCAAAGTACAATGTGCAATCAGAAGTTATGATAATCAAGAACACAATCCAGCGTGCGTGGTGCACTTGGGTAGGCTGGCTGGAGCAGGGGGACGGGAGGTGGGGGAGATGTGCTGGCCGACAGTGAAAACAATGAACAGAGGTTTCACAGAACACAGGCATGCTATGGACCTTCCTGCCTATCCACCAGTTCTATATGCTTCATGAGGCTCTGGGCCCCAAACTAGTGTGAGTTAAATACAACTCACGTGATAGTTAATGTGTTGAGTATATTGTCTTTTCAGTGATAGGCGATTCTTTTTTTTCTATTTTGCACATCAGGACTTGAAAGCTCCAAGAGGATACGTAACTTGCCCAGTATCACATGTCTAGTGAGTGGTAGAGCCAGAACTCTAACCTGAAAGGTCTAACTCAAACCCTGATCACACCACTGTAGTACACTCCCCTTGCCTTCAGTAAGTAGAAGCTTTTATGATTGACTGAAACTATATTGTCCCCCGAGGTCCTTTCTTTTTCTGTGACCTCAAAAATGGGGGCCATTTATCCTCTCGTGACACATGTGTTCAGGCCAGAGGACATTGAGAAGTAGCTCTCAGGGGCCACGTCCAGGCCTTTGCTCTTGGGTAATATCAGCTTGAACCGGTTCGGCTGTTCCATCCACTAACACTCATTGATTGCTTCTGCCCTCTCTGTGCATGGTGTCCTCCCATCACTCAAGGCATGCGGTTCCTTGGGCCTTGAAGACCCAGCCCTAAGTTATCATTTTGTCCTGAATGAATCTGGTGCATCTCCTAGCCGTTTCGATGATGAAGGCCTTTGCTACTTTAACTCCAAGGACCTATTCCCAAGAAAGTGGGACTGCTCTGCCTCTTAGGTAGTCAGGAGGTTTAACAATTTTTTTTTGGGGGGGGCAATTTGTATGTGTGTGTGTGTGTGTGTGTGCATACATACCTATTAGCTTACTCTAAATTTTGCTGATATAAGGTGTAATATCACATATATAAGGTGTAACACACAATTTAAAAAATGACAAAATAATATTTAATAGGCGGCACCTGTGGCTCAAGGGATGGGGTGCTGGCCCCATATACTGCAGGTGGTGAGTTCAAACTCGCCCCCCCCCAAAAGAAAGATAAAATATACAGTACTCTTTATTGTAAATTCCATATGGACAATTGATTCTCACAGAATGCTTTTGTTGATTTACTAAACTCATGTCCTAGCCAACCAATGGTTGCAATTGACAAACCCAGCATGGATGTTGGTTATTTTCCTTATGTTAAGGACTTGAAAGTTAAACAATGAAGGCATATGTGAAAATTTTGCTTATTTATCAGTGATCTGAATGGCTTCTTTGCAGAATTGGATAATAGTTTTTGAGTAGATGACAATTTCCTCTTTTTTTAATGCTGTTTACAATGTAACAGCTACAGACATAATGCACTCATTTTGTTTTTCCTTCGTTTTAGGCAGCATCTCTGTTGCTAGGGCTGAAGTGCAGTGGCATCATCACAGCTCACTGCAACCTCAACTGCTGAGCTTGGTGATCCTCCCACCTTGGCCTCCTACACTGCACCAGGCTTAATGTACTTTTAAGTTTAATCTTAAACTTAAATATTTCTCTACTACTTTCTTAAGTCTAGACAATCAATAAAACAATAAATCAAAATCTGACTTGAAGCATTTGCCAATTTCCATAGTATAAATACTCCTGCCCTGGCTAATTTCAAGCTGTCAATTGATGTCACTGTACATAGAGTTGGAAAATGATGCGTCATGGGGCATCACTATGGCACAATAGGGTTAAGAGCATAAATAATAGTAAAATGTAGTAAAATAATCAGGAAGTAATGTTTTAAGAATTTATAACCTTTATTAATAATTTAATTTATTTAATTGTAAGTCTTCACAACAATTTTTAATAGTGGCTAACAGTCAGCCTGCAAAACTTTCTGAAATATAATGATCAACCCTCACTGGGTGTGAGCTGGCTCCAGCATAACACGATCTATAGTCATCTCTGCACCTGTCATCTCACTGCAGCCCATCAATCCATCTCTCTCGCTTTCTCACGGCCCACACACTTACCTTTTCATTCATTTTCTATTCATTCCCCAACACACCACAACCTGACTTTTGTCCTTTCCACAGCAGACTTGTGCTAGGAAGTAAGGGAACCCTTTCCTCCACTTGCCCTTGGAATTCCAGTGTTCCCCAGGGCTCTGTCTTGGGTGGTCTGCTTTTCTCTTTTTATACACTTTGCTTTGGTGATCTCATCCAATCCCCTGTTAAGTATACTGCTGGCCCCCAAATCTGTAATTCTAACCCACATCTCTCTCTGGAGCTCCAGACCCATTTGTCCAACAGTCTGTTGGACATCACTCTTGTTTGTCTTACTGCGATTCCGGCTCAGCATTTCAAGAACATATTCACTGTTTTCCTCAAGACTCTAACCTCCATCCCCCAAACCTGAAGTTGCCTCTCTTTTTTTCTTTTTTTGCTTCAATAAATGGAGATATCTTCTCTATGAAGTCATCTGAGCCAGACACTGGGGAGTCATCCTCATTTTTTACCCTAAGGACCAAATCCAAGTTGATTCATTCATTTATTTATCCACCCATTAAACTTTTCAACACATGGTTATTAGAACAGCTGCACGGTTTATTGGTTCAGAGCACTAGAGCTTGGAAGTCAGCCTGTCAGACATCAAATCCTGCCTCTGCCATTTAACTAGCTTTGTAAACTTGGGAAATTTACTTGATCATTTTGTTTCAGTTTTTTTTTTTTTTTTTTTTTAATGGATTGTTCTGAGTAAAACGCATGAAACATAGCCTGACACAAAGTAAGCACTCAAGAAATGTTATCTGTTGGTATTTATCAAGATAAATATTTATCCCAGGATAGCATCTTAAGTAAGTGGCAGTGTATTAGTTTGCTAGGGCTGCTGTAACAAAGTACCACTAACCACGTGGCTTAAAATAACAAAAATTTATTGTCTCACAGTTCTGGAGGCTGGAAGCCTGAGATCGAGGTGTCAGCAGGGCCATGCTTCCTCCACCTGCAGGGCATCCTTTCTTGGCTCTTCCATCTTCTGGTAGTTTTCTGGCAATATTTGGTGTTG